>WJSH01001265.1:171141-201880 GCA_009757365.2 Lepidium campestre | reverse complement strand
CACCTCAATTATTGAGAGCAATTATCTTATAAAATATTTCATATAATTTTAAAACATTTATACCAAAATTTATCATTTTTCATTCTCTATAAATAGATACTTGTTTCATTCAATTCAGATATAAAAAAAATCATATTTTCTACTATATTTTTGCTACCAATCGATTTTTAGTGAAATGAATCCTAATAATATCTTACAAAAAAATTTTAATTACCCTTTTAACTATTAAATCTCTATTGAACACTTACTAAATTATGTGTGTTTCATTAATTGTATCATATTTGTATGTGATGTTTTTGTATTTTTATTTGTTTTAAAATAAATATTTCTATTTTTAGTTTTTTATTATTTATAATTACTTAATTATAACCATAAAAATAAAAAAATGAATATAAATATAAAAAGTTTATAACACATATGGGAAAAATTCAGAATGTTCAGTGGTTAATGAGGTTATTAAGTTTGTGTGTTTTATTGTTTGATTATTTAAATTATGTGTGTTTTATTAGTTTGATTATGTGTTTATTAAATTATGTGTATTTTATTAATTGTATTGTATTTGTATGTTAAGTTTAAGTATTTTTTTTGTTTTAAAATGACTCTTTTTATTTTAAATTTTTATTATTAATAATATTTATTTTATACTTATAAAAATTTGAACACAAATATAAATAGAAATATAAAATAAAATTAGTGTGAGGTATAGTGTTGAATTTTTATTAAACAAAATCACTGTAAATAAAAAAATTTGGATGGGTGTTGAATGTTGAGGTAGAAGAGAAAGAAGATGATTTAGAAGAAAAAATATGACTATGATGTGGAGAGTGTTGATAAAAAATTTCATTGCAGATAGCCTAATGAAAATTAATCAACAGTACACGTATTACAAAACAAAAGCCCAAAGCCCATTGACTATGCTCTTCAACATTCTCAGCCTAAATTGAGAACTCAACTCATTATCTTTCGAAAATAATTGTAAGGAATGAGAAGCTATGCTTCCTCTCGAGATTCTCAATTTTTCTTTAAGAACCACCAACACTTATTTTTCTCTTTATCGGTAACTTTTTTTTTTCTTAAAGAGTTCTCTTCTTTGGTTGTAATTTTCACTGTCTAAATCTGAAATCTTATTACTTTTCAAGACTCTGTTGTGAGTTTTCAGATACAAAAACCATTTGCATGTTCATAATTTCCACATGCATTCTCAATTGCTAATTTACTTTCTCCTTCAACTTTTCCCAGAAAGATATGAGAGTGAAAGAAACTGCAATTTCTCCATAAAAAGTATAATCTCAATATTCACTGAGGTTAATTTTCACTTTCTTTCTGAATATTATTATTGTTTCTTTAATTTCCCACAAATTTTGAAATTTCTTGTCATTTTCTAACTCTATTGTCTGTTTTCAGATACTCAAATCCTTTGCATGTTCATACAAAACATGCATTTCATTATTTGAGGAGCAATCTTTTCTTGTAATGCTTATTTTGTTCTGTGTTGGGGCTTTTTTTTCTTAGATCACAAAGAACAATCGGAAGCTAAATACATAAAATTAATTCTTGATATGTGTTTAAAATTTCAAACCATTGTAATGACATCAGAAATTTGTTCTACAGTATTTTTATTTTTGTAGTTTGGAAGGTTTAATTTTGGTGACATTGATATGAAAAAAAATTAAATAAAATTCGTCAAAGTATTGTCCCTAGTTAATTTGTTGGATATTTTTGGACTTTTTTTAATAGATTTCAATTTCGGACTATATAGAACCAACAAATCAAAATCCGTTTCTTTTATGATTCTTCTTAGAAGAAGAAATTGCTTGCAACATGTTCTTTTAGGAATTATATCAACTAAATTTCAAAATCTTACAAGAATATCCTCCAAAAAATCTGCATTTGTTGGCCATTTTTTGAGTAATTTCAGGGAATTCGAAGGTGGAAAATTATCAGAAAGTGCTTAATATTCAAACTCTAGATCGAGAAAATCAAACACTCTAAGCCAAAACATGGTTGCTTCAAGAACAAATAAGCGCAAAGGTTCAACTTTTTCACAATCACCATGGCACAAAGTCTATCTAAAAGATTCAGAATTATGGCACAACATCAGGTTCAGATTCTCAGACTAATAAATATATATATATATATATATATAATGTTTGTAATATTTATAAATATTTGATACTCGTATTACAAAAATTACCTAATATTTAAAATTAAAAAATAATTTTTAAAATTTTTATCTCGTGTTCCAGCAAAGCTTAAAATCGCATTTTTTAGATGAGATAATAAAGTTTTTATACCATATTTAAAGTTTAAACATTTGCTCTCTAGTGTTTCAGAACAAGAATGGAGCCTAGTTACAAATACATTAGGTGAAAAGGTACCAATATATTTATATATTATCATATTTCAATTACAAATTTCTATCTCTATCTTCAAATAAAGATAGTTTTAAATCTTGTTGATAAGGTTGATCCATATGAGCCGATATCTCCTTCAAAGAGGAGACTTGTTTTATCAACAAATCTTATGCAGCAGCTTCTACAACCAGCACCAAAGTTTGTTTACTCAGACAACAATGTAGCTCTCAACTATGAGATTGTGCTTTACTTTGTTTCAAGAATCAATCTTGCTGATTCATGTTCTCTTGAATACAACTCTAAGAGCACAAAGTGAGTTTCATTATGGTTTTAGATTCTTTTGATTAATCTTTAGTTTCTTAAGCTTTGCTCACTGCTTTAGAAAGAGGTTTTTCTACAGTTCTCAAACTTCTGAAACAGCTTGTGATCAAGTGAAACCATATTCTTCACTAGTCAATGGTTTCATTGAGAAAATACAAAAGCTTGAAAGTGACTTCCAAAGGTATGGATCAATATACTAATAACTAATATTTTTTTCAACTATATCTTTTAAGGAAATGGCAAACCAACTGGAGAAATTTCTGACACGAATATTCAATTAGTTGGAACTTGTTTAGTCTTGAATTGGGACCAAGACAACACAAATTGAAACTTATTGTCAAACGTTTTCAGATATGAATCTATGAGTATGACTTTGCATCAATATCTCAGTTTCCCCTTTATTCAATTAGTCCACCACACTATATATAATAAATTAATCAAACTAAACATATAAATGGGAAAGTGTATTTGCTCAAATGTTTAATGTTGTCTTTCTGACTCGTGTTCGACTCTAGGGAATCACGTAACCTTGTGTGTTATTGTTTTTTATTTGGAGGTTTGGAGTATGGATCATAGCGAGAACAAGTATAGTGTTGTATATATCAAACAACAATGTTTTTCTTTTAGCATAAAAAAAAAAAGAACTCTTTTAATTTCAAATTGTTTATGGCAGCTTGGAGAAGAAAACATCTGTAATAGACATCATCTTAGAAATCCAAGACCTCGAAAGATTCTCTGTAATAAATCATCTCTGCAAATTTCATGGCTTCACAAAAACAAACACAACACCAGTTCTGCAGAGATATGTTATTGGGAAACAAATGCCAATGAGCTTGCCCGAGCCACCACATTGTCTTCCTCTGTGATCATCAGAGTTTTAATATGCATTTTTGTCAAAGAATCTTAAGGGACTGAGGACGATTAAGCTTTAGTATATAGTTTTCATTGTATAAATCTTTGTCACGTATGTAATCTTATCAACTGTATATTAGTTTGATGGTTTAATTAATCTTTGATAATCCAAAGTGTTAATTATCAAAAATAGCACGAATTTTAGCATTTATTACGTAGAATATCAATGACGAAAATTAGCGCATCTTTTTCGTTAAAAGATCATATTTGCGTTCAACTTTATTTTATTTACAAAGAATGCCATTTTGGCGAAAGATGGGAAAAAAACCTTTTATTTTCTTGACAACCTCTCCTCTCGCTTTCATTCTGAATTAGGGTTTGTGTTAGTTACTTCTTAGTTTGACTCGCTCTCTCAACTATTCCTCTCTTCTTTTGCTCTCGTCTCTCGATCTCTAATTCCAGAATTGAACAACTTAGTTGCAGTTATAAAAGTTTCTAGTTTTTTTTTCTCGTTATCTCGATTTAATTTTGGTTTATCTGTTAATTTATTGGAGTTGCGATTTCGGAAGAGGTAGGTTTTTCTTTGACTCATACTTGGTTTGTTTAGTTAGATTTAGGCGGTTGCTCATATTTTATATTTTGCAATACTAGAAATCATAGTTGAACTCAAACTATAATGTTATGTTTGAATTCTGTTTTGAACTGTCTCGAGCTCCAAGGTTTTGAATTCCATTGTGAACCGTTAACAATTTGCCATGTATTGAGTTACATAGTCATCATATGTTTGGTCATAGTTTGTTTTGATAAGCAAGTTTCGTAATGTTGTTGTGCACATAGATATAATCTAGAAATCCGAGAAAGGTATCATATATATATACTGGATGGGTACATAATATAGCGTAGTGTATCCATAGATATATCGAAAGTTATATTTAGGTAGTATATATGTAGTTATATTAACATATTGCTATATTTACATATTTACATAATTAGGTGCCTAAATTCATGTTATCTTCTATCTTTAACAGTATAAACATGTCGAAATACCTGCATGTTCTACCTGTTAGAGAACCACAACGTGTAGCGCCACTAAATGTGAACGGCTCTTTCAAAAAGATCCAACATTATCAAGATGCTAGGTGAGGATGCTTGGAACTATTTGCGGGAATCACCATTGGGGGTAATTTTCAAGTTATCTGAAATGCAGTTTCATTAGAGTGGGAAACTAGTGAAACACATGTTGTCTCACCGGTTGGTTGTATTAATTAGTCATGATTGTGGTGTCTACTTGGAGGTAACCCTATGAGATTCTCACTTTATGAGTTTGAAGCAATAGCTGGTCTTAATTGCAACACAGTCGACCCTGAAGACAACCTAGAAGTTGATCACAAACCATTTTGGTGTGAAATTGGTGTGGCTGAAGAACATGGCTCGACGTATAAGCATATTTATGCTCCCATGAGGACATGAAATAATTGGCCATTTGAGAAAAGAAAAAAGATTTCTCAGTTACGTATTCTTTATATCGCCATTCATGATCTGCATGAGCGATCAGAATTGGCTCTGACACTAACTAAAAGAGTTATGGATGCCGACGCGTTTAATAGAAACCTTTGGGGTCGTGTTAGGTTCTCTTGTTTAGTGCGATCGATAAAGTCGTCATATGTTGCTAACTGCACACTTCATAGCTTCCCTTATCCATTGCTGGTATGGATCTACGAATCTGTTCCAGGGTTAAGAGAGTTGGCTAAACAAAGGGAGAAGTTCTTAGAACTTATGGATGGTATAAAGGTTACAATGCCTTTGATGGATGTGATCAAGAACAATCCTACCTACTCTAGGTTCTTCAAGGATATAGTCACCAACAAGAAGAAGATGGAAGAGGGTAAGGTTATGGTTGGTTATGAGTGCAGCGCCAATAAAATTAATAATGTTATATTTATAAATCAAACCATGAAATAATCAAAAGCAAAATAAATATCACATATAAATATTATAAATAAATAAAAATAACTACAAATGTATATTAATTTAAAAAAAAATCAATATCTAACCTATAAATAAATAAACATATATATCATGTTTGCTTAAATGAACATATGTCTAAAAATCTAAATGAACATGAATCTAAAACCCTAAATAGATACGGGTTTAAAATCCTAAATGAACGCGGGTATAAAAATATAAAAGAATATGAGTCTAAAAATTACAAATCAAATACTCATCTAATCTTAAATAACTTTAACAATTAAACACAAAAATATAATAAGTTTAACTGAACATAAACTTATTATATTTTAAGCAAACACAAATTAAAATTAATTAAAGATAGTATTAATAAATATAAATTACTATACATACATAAAAGTATATCAAGAAACTCTAATCTCGTGCAACCGCATGGACATCATCTAATCCCGTGCACAAATTAGTTAGAACCTTTGTTGGTTTGTGTGTATTTCTATAGATATCAAAGAGATTTATAGAAATGATGAAATTTTCCATTAGATTCCCATTTTCGTTGTTTGATCGTAACTAGGTTTGAGCACGAATTGGATATCCGAGATTTTTCTGATATCCGGATCTAGATCCAAATCCGTCGGATCCGTGTTTTTATTACCCGAATTCGGATCCGAACACTACGGATATCCGAGTTTTGATATCCGCGGATATTTGGTTCCGGATCCGCGGATATCCGGATCCGAATTATTATTATATTACATAACGTTTTTATAAAATAATATCATATAAATATGAAAATTTATGGTAAGAAAATAAATATGTATATTTATGGTATTGAAAATTATAAAACACCAATTCTTTTACAAAAAATACCAAATATATTAATTTTTTAATAATTTATATTACAATATCATTAAAATTTTGGAATACCAACATTTTTGTATGTTAAATTCCAACATTAGCACCTAAAAATATAAAGATATTATATAATTCATGATTTGAAAATTTAAAACGAGCCTACACATTAACACATTTAAAATTATTTAATAGAAATAATTCATAGTATAAAAAATTAAGTTTTGTGGATATATAATAAAAGAAAAAAAAATGAGGCCTCCTACGCTCTCACATCAGCCAAATTTTAGTTTCACGAAACTTCTCCAAATGCTGCCACATCAGCATACGTTTCTAGATTTACAAATTTAAAACTAAACGTGACTATTCTTCTCCCAAAACATCAATGACTATTCTACTCTCTATCATTGATTTCTTTAGTTTCAGTCTATTTTATTCGGAATCTCTTTCTCAGTTTAATAATCTCTATATCTCTCGATTGAATCTTCATCTGTCCCACCGTTCCTTTTCTCAGGTTAGTCAAGTTTCGTCGCCTCCAAATCCATTTATAGTCATTTTTCTGTATTCTTGATTCCTTCTCTTCCATTTTGATTCTCATAACTCTCACTTCGATCATGGCTTTACAGATAATTGTCTGTTACTCTAAAGTGTTAACGGGTTCTAAACAACAACGGAGTTTAGCATCATTTTAGGAACGATGATTCTATTGCTTATTGTTTTCATTCTTTGCAGAGGGAGGCATGAAAGATCACTGCTAATCTCGAAGGTCACGTTGGATGGTTTCCCTACGCTTCTTCTCTTCACAATAGAACAGCTCCATCTCCGATCGAGTTGTCGGTCGAGATCATACCATCCGGACGATAAAATCCTACCCGGCGGTCGAGGAATCGAGTTTTCCTCGACCAACTTTGTTTTTTTCTCGTTCGGATCGAGTTTTTTCTCGATCGATCCCGATTATTACCCATTTTAGTCGATTCGGGCGAAAAAATCTGATGTCGAACGTACCGATCGAGCTGTCGGTCGAGAGGATTTTATCGCCCAGATGGTATGATCTTGACCCACAACTCGATCGGTACGTTCGGCATCGGATTTTCTTCATCCAGATGGAGTGATGTATCAAGGTCTGCGCTTGTGTCAGACCATACCTCAAAATTTCCTCTTACTATGCTAATGATCTTAATATATGGTTATTCTATGTTAATTAAGGAAGAAATGACACATGTGGACGTTAATTTGCAGAACTAATAATGTCATTGATTATGATGATCAGCTTCATATCACTGGTAGCTTACATGGGATTGATCTATCTGGGTATCATGTTCGTATTAAGAACTATTGGTCCACTGGTATGATACATAGACCCATTTCTCTCTCTTGATCTCTATCATTGCATTTTGTTTATGTGATTTGGGTTTGAAAGGCAAATAAATGGATGCAGGGGAATGGTGGAGGAGGATGAAAGACATAAAGTTGTTCGGGTGAGAGAGGAAGATGTGAAGAGGATGGTCAGACTCACAGTGCGGGGTTACGCCCAGTTAACAAACAAGAGTTAACAACAGCTGCTACTAGAGGAATTGGAGATAGAGGGACCATCACACCTCAGGATGTAGCAGAGACCACTCATGGTTCCTACAACAACACAACATGTCTTAAGGACACAACAAGTTACTTATCTTTAGGAACCATAGTTTGTTTGATTTTGTGACATTTGAGAATGCAAAACAATTGTAGAGTGGCATTAAGGTTGCTTTATTATGTTGGTTTGTTAATTAGAATGCTGCGCTTATTTTGGTTTGTTAATTTGAATGTACGCTCATTTTGGTTTGTTAATTCTAAAGCTACGCTAATTTGTTAAGTAGATTTTGCATGTTTATTGTCAGTTGTGGCTCAGATTAGTGTATAGCATGGTAGGATTTAACACTATTATTGCTTTCAATATGAGGGTAAGATACTAAGATTAGTTGAAACATTCTTCAAGAATACGTTTTTTTGGTTTCCAATACAACTATAAGGATTTGCTGATTCTCTACATAACAGTTCCAATGCTTGGTTCATGTCAACGGTGGAGGATCAAAAGGATTTCTAAAGTTCTCGAAATACGTTCTAAGTATTTAGTTTATTTCATCTCCACCGATGAAGAACATATAGTCCTAAATTTCTGTTTCAAGCTTCACAAAGACTGGATCAATGACAGTGAACTAATCCTTTCAAGGTATGGTTACATATACTATGTTGTTAATTTTACACAGTAGAGAATTGAACGTTAATTATTGACTATAAAGAGTTGTGGAAGGAGGAAGCAATAATTTCACATATAAGACCAACTACTTTTTGTTATACTATATGTAATAAAATAACCGGTTGTAGCCCGATATACCCCCTAATAATCTTTAAAAATTAATACTGCAGTGTAGCGCGGGTATTTACCTAATGATGTATATATAGTTCCTAAGCTTAATATTCTTTAATCATCTGCAAACTGTAACCTCTATAATATTCTATAAATTAACACATGTTCTAATTCCAAATTAACTTTTTGATTTATTTAATATATCAATAAATTTATTAAAAAATAATAGTCTTAATATTATTAATATATAAAAGTTTATTAGACTAGAATACTTAATAAACTATAATTTATTTAAATAAAGTAATTAGTGTTGCTTTTTACTTACTCAATTATTAATTTATATACTAAACACAAGTTGGCACATGGACCCAAAAAAAATATTGTCATTTACATAAGTTTGAGCCACCGGGTATTGGAACAAACATGAACACGAGAGATCCAACCTGAAAAAAAATGAGATCTCAGTTATTTATTTACCCTTTGTACTAATTCTTTATTAAATATTGACCAAAAATAGATTTGTTCAGATTAATTTAATTTCGCAAAAACAATTAACAACGTACGATAAAAATAGTTATATATTAGGGATCTCTAAATATTACTACATATAGTTGAACACCGACAAAACATGTATAACTAATATTGACTCGCTGTTTACAATAAACATGTTATATTTTTTTCACTAGCTCGAATTATAAAAAATAAATATACTGTTCAAAATTATAAAGGTGGAATACATTAGTAAAATATTAAAGTTGGTAGAATATAGAAATATTTCCGGAAACTAAATTTCAAACAAGAAAAACTAAATACAATAAACATAGACAGAAAAAAAAAAACTAGAACTATCCTGAAACTCAGAAATATTAACCTAAAACCGTTGAACGAAATCACTATAAGACCGAACAAAGCCAAAACTGGTAATGACGCCTCCCATAACAAATAAAAATATCTCATTTATGAAGAACTAGGATTTTTAGATCGGTAAACAACAAACGTGTTATATATATTCGTGATTTATAATAGAGATATTTTTACTTTATACTCAAAAGAATCGATAGAATATGCAAGTTGCCTAAAACTATAATGGAAATAAGTTGTTTCTTCACTTTACACTGAATATAAATTATTATAAACCCACTCAAGTGAGGAGGTTTTCTTTATTATAAACAAGTTGTTTTGGTAATAATTTTGTTGAATTGAGCTGCACATAAACATTTGTATATATGAGACATAGGCACATTAGAAACTAGTATGTGTAACACCCGGATTTCAGAGAATATTGTGGTATCATAAGGAAAATTTTAAAGAATTGATTTGGTTATTTGTTATTAAACTGTACTTATCTTTTTGGCATAACATACTGAGAGAACTTCACAATTAAACGTAATTGAATTGGAAAAATTTCATGATGGATAACCTATTGAAAAATGATTGTAATATCATGTGAGTAAAGACTGAACACAGAGGAAAATCATATGGTAATTTGTAGGGTCGATAAACAAGTTTTTAAAACCTTCAACAATAATGTACTGGTAGCGTTGCCAATCAGAACCTTAGTTTCCTATTACTTGTCTCGACAGTAAATGCACTTAGAATTAATTAGTTTGATTTTCCATACAATGTTTGCTCTAAAGATGTTTATATTGTCCTTCCAAGCTCTTCGAGTTTTGATCATTAAATTAAGAAATCCAAAACGTAAAAGTTTTGTTAATGGCAGTCTCAATATTCGTTGTGGATCTATGTCGTAATACTTGCATAGTTGCATGTAAGCAATTTTCCTTTATTACCGTATTAAAGTACTGTTTCTTTTATGGTAATTACAAGTCACATGGAATCGTGGACCCAGAAAAAAAAAGAGACGTGAAAATCGACTATGAATATCTTCTTCCTGATTCAATAGATGCTAGTAGCATTTTCGAAATTATTTAATTAATTTTTGTACTATACAACAAACCGACGCACTTCTTGTTGGCCAATCTTTGAAACTCAATGGTCGGAACAAGCTTGTAAGCAGATTGTCTCCATCTGTTAACAAGGATGGGCCATACAGTCTCGTGATGGAAGCTAAGAGGTTAGTTTTGTACTATACAACAAACAAAACTCCAAAACCAATCGCTTATTACGAATATGCATTCTTCACCACGCTTACTCAATTACAATCATTAACATTCGAAACCGGGGAAGCTTCCGATGGCAGTTGGGGTTTAGCCTTAGATGGTGTAGACTCTGGTTCTAAATTCAATGTCTCAACGTTCCTCTCTCGGCCCAAACATAACGCTACCTTGAGTTTTCTTCGATTTGAATCAGACGGAAACATCAGAGTTTGGAGTTACAGCACGTCAGCGATTGCAACGGCTTGGGACGTGACTTACACGGCGTTTACTAATGACGATACTGACGGTAACGATGAGTGTAGAATCCCTGAACATTGTTTAGGTTTTGGTCTTTGTAAAAAATGTCAATGTAACGCTTGTCCTAGCGACGAAGGACTTCTTGGTTGGGATGAAACTTGTAAAACTCCGACTCTTACAAGTTGCGATCCTAAGACATTTCACTATTTCAAGATTGAAGGAGCTGATAGTTTCATGACAAAGTATAATGGTCGATCATCGACGACAGAGAGTGCGTGTGGTGATAAGTATACAAGAGATTGTAAGTGTTTAGGGTTTTTCTACAATAGGAAGAGTTCGAAGTGTTGGTTGGGTTATGAGCTTAAGACATTGACTAGAACTGGTGATTCTTCGCTCATTGCTTATGTCAAAGCTCCTAATGCTATTAAGAAGTCAACTCTTTGAGGTTTGTGATAATATAAGGTCACATTTCTTTTGTTTACCCTTTTTAAAAATGATGTACTGATCAAAAGCGACATCATAATAAAGTGATATTTATGAATCAGTTTCTGATATATTATTCATGAAATATGATTGCATACATACATGCACGCATCGACTGGAATTAGCAACGCACTAGAAGCTCATGCGCACGCATTACCTTACTTCGCATGTCAAAGGAATATTAATTCATCAATACATACATATAATTTATATTTTTAAATCTGGTATTAGAGTCGAAAATCAATAGAAAATAGAACAGACAATTCCCGACAAGAATCGTCGAAAATTTTATACAGAATCGCGACAAAATCTTCATTTCCAATAACGTAGACCAAACAATAATTATTTATCTATTTTCTGTTGAAAATGTGGGACAGATGTTATCATTAAAAATAGGAGGAAGTGTCAATTAAACACGCTACTTATCCAAAATCGCTAATTTAACATCTAACTATCGAAATATCGAATTAAACATTCAATTAGTAATTGACTTTTGAAAAAGACTCCCAATTTTGAGTTGGCTCGGCAAATTAAACCGGTCTTTAAGTTGATTAACAGAATTAATAAACAGCTGTTAGTAACCCAGTTAAGTGAAATGCAACGTCTCTTCATCTTCCAGACGCATACAGAAGAAGAAGGAGAAGGTGGAGAGTTATGAACAAATATACCTGTGAGATCGGAGGATCTAGAGGACCTGAGCTAACTCGATATGGTGATTGGGAAGAACATGGTCGATGCTCCGATTACTAAAACGATCCATGAATCTCAATACTTTTAGCTTCATTGAAGAATTTGCAAAAAAATTTAGGATTTAATTAGGAAATAATGTCAATCAAAGACGGAAGTTACCAAAAATATCAAATAAAACATTGAACTATCATAATTCTAGATTAAACAATGTACATTTTGTTGACTTCTATTAAAACCATGAACTTTGCATTAACTGAGCCGATTTATCCCGATGTTAATTCATTTAACGGAAATTAGTAACTCCATTTAGCTTTGTAATGACTTTCAATTAATTGAAACAGTGCGTTTTGGGTTGATGACGAAAATGAAAATTGTCGGTGAATTCCGGTAAAATTGTCCGTAATTTCAGATGAATGGGAGTATTAAAAAAATATCAGTTGATTTTCTGGGTTTGTAATCTTGTATAACATTTCAACAAAATAGATCTTTATAAATTTTTCATTTGCTCTTCTCGAAATTTAGGCAAAAAAGTAAAGAAAAAACAGAACAAACAAGAAAAATGGAGAAAACAGTTTTTCTTTCTCCCTCATAAATCAACAAAAATGGAGAAAACAATTCTTCTTTTAGTTCAGATGTTTATTTGTCCCGTTTCTTCATCTAACTCACGAAATCATGATTTCATCTCTTCAATTTTTAATTTTGAATGAACTTAAGAGAAGTCATAGTTATATTAGATGAACCTTTAAAACAAAAAAGGATATAAAGAGAGAGGAGGGACATAGAGATTATCCAAACAAGAGAGGAGATCGATTTGAGAGTCAGAAAGAAGAGAAGATTAATCCAAAGAAGAGAGGACAAATCAATTTTGAAAGTTAGGGTTTTGAATTGGGGATCTTCCAAATATCGGTTTAAATTGGAATCCAATTTTGTTTTAATTGAAACACACCGTTTAGATAAACCGAAAATTGTTAACGGAATTACTCATTTCCGTTAAACAATTTAACGTCAGGGTAAATCGGATCGGTCAACGAAAAGTTTAAAATTTTAATAGAAGTCAACAAAAAATACATTGTTTAATCTAAAGTTATGATAGTTCAATGTTTTATTTGACATTTTGGTAAGTTCCGTGTTTGATTGACATTTTTCCTGATTTAATTAGGGTTCTAAGATACTAGAGACGGGTAAATCATAAGAAACATTGAATGTAATTCGAAGCTCAATCGAGAAATCAATTTCAATAAAATTCATGTGGGAAGAAATCGTGATTTGATTTGGGGATTTAAGATTTTGGAGAAGACAAATAATACTATGTTGTTTTTGGGCACCATTTAAATCAATTTTGTATTAAGTAAAACGCAGAGCCTTTTTTTTTTTTAATTTTAAATTTATTGATCAATAAGAAAAAGATACATACAAATAAAATGTGACCAGGTTTTATAAATCAACATGACAATAGAATAAAGATTTTAGAATAAAGAATTAGCTAAGAAGAATATCGAACCAACATCGGCGAAGGCCCTCAAGTCGGTGTGGAAAGCTATAATGAAGAGAAGAAATCATATTGTGAATCGTCTTGTCAATTAGGCGTGTTAAAACCGTGGAGGAGATTGGAGCCCGACCATGAATTCTTGAGTTTTGTTCTCTCCAAATGAAATAGATCGAAGATTGAAAGACCATTTTTGCCAAAACCAAATCCAGGCTGCCGAGATTAGTAGATGAAATAACAGTCACAATAACATACCAGATCGGAGTGAAAGAATTACCAAGAAGACGGGAGCATAGGCCATTCCACACCATGAGACTGTAAGGACATGTAAAGAATAAATGATCCCTGGACTCATCCGGTTCGTCACAGAGAACACAACTCTGGACAGAACCACATTGCCTCATTCGGACCCCTGTTGATAGTCGATCCTTCAAAGCTAGCCATGTTATGAAAGAGTACCGAGGAACATATTGAGGGAACCAAACCAGTCGACTCCATATGACCCGAGGATGAACACTGCGTAGCTGGCTCCATGTGTGGACAGAAGAGAAACAAGGCTTGAAATTATTATTTGAGTGGCGCTAGAGTGTGATATCCCGTCCCGCATGGGAAGAAGGGGCTCGTTCTTGAAGAAGAGTAGCAAAATACCACCAAACCGTCGTTCACATGAGGAGTTAAAGGACCAGCCAGATGTTGAAACAGCTTCAGCAACCTTAGCTGACCGAGAAAGACCAAAATAAGGGGGACCTGAGTCACCAATAAGAGTATGTAGCTGTCCTAAAGAGCTCCAATTATCGAACAAGAAGGATGTATCTTGGCCAGACTTGACATCAACTTTAATAAAGTCATAAACTTCATCTCTAAGTTTGAGTAACTTCTTCCACAACCAAAAACCTTTATTCCCAATCTTTGCATCCCAAAATGAGTCATATCTTAAGAGCTAGTGCCGTATCCAATCAACCCAAAGAAAAGTAGTAGAAGAGACCAAACGCCAAATAAGATGAAAAGCAAACACTCGGGATGAAAGTTTTAAAGAGCGAATACCCAAAAATCCCTCTTCTTTTGGTAAACAAACCTCTTCCCACTTCACCTTAGCTTTGGAGTGAACATTAGGAGAACCAGACCAGAGAAAAGCAGAACAAAGCTTCTCGATTTTCCTAAGACACTGGCTAGGTAGTCAAAAAGTAGATAGCCAAAAATTTGCAGTGCTTGTGACTACCGACTTTATCAACTGTAGTCGACCTGCGAAGGACAAAGATTTCATAGCCCAAGAGTTCATTCTACCTTTTATCTTTGCAATTAGAGGGTCATAATCACCTCTATTCATGATCTTTGTCATCAAAGGCATGCTAAGATACCATATTGGCAAGGTACCTAAAGAGATTCCAGCAGCTAATGTCATTTGAAAGAGGGAATTTAGAACCCTTCCCGCAACATAGCGAGAGGATTTTGAAGCATTAATGTGTAGATCAAACATACTGCCAAAAGTATCCAGAACCTCAAGAATGCCGTGAAGGGACTGTAGTGTACCATTAGTAAAGACCATTATATCATCGGCGAAGCTGAGATGTGTAAGGCCATGATCTTGACAAAGGGCATGATATCCAAAGCAAGATAAAGTGGCAGCCTGATCAAGTATTTTAGACAATGCATTATAGACAATAACATAGATATAAGGAGATAAGGAACAACCCTGACTAATCCCTCGTTTGCTTGAGAAGAAGCCTTCTAAATCCCCGTTGACAGAAATTGAGAAGAAAACAGTGGATATGCAAACATAGACCGAGTTGATGAACACTTCATGTAGATGCATGGCTCGCAAAACCGAGGCAATAAAGTCCCAATTTAATGTGTCAAAAGCCTTTGCTATATTAAATTTGATCACACATCTTGGAGAAATTGAAGACTTATGGTAATCCTTAACCAACTCAGATGCAAGGAGCACATTTTCAAGAAGTAAACACTGCTTTATGAAGGCACTCTGATTGGAGCAATGGCATAAGGGAGAATGAATTTGAGTCGGTTTGCTAGGATTTTTGATATAACTTTGTAGAGGAGGTTACAACACGCGATTGGTCTATAATCCTTCATAGTAGTTGCTGAGGAGTGTTTAGGAACTAGAGCCAAAGTTGTTGCATTAACATCAGTGGGCAAGAAACCATAGATAAAGAAAGACTGAACTGCCACAATAAAATCCTGACCTATAACAGGCCATGCTGCCTTGTAACACTCCATGGTGAAACCGTCTAGACCTGGAGACTTATTTGACGGCATAGAGAACAATACCTTTTGTATTTCAACTGAGGTAATGGGAGCAATGACTGATTCAGCTGCTGACGAGGGAAAAGAGTAAGCAACAAGGTCAGCAAGGTCTATGGATGAAGAAGGAGTGGCGGCAGCAGCTTGTGACTGCATAAATCGAGTATAATATGAAACAACTTCAAGCTTAATGTACCTCGGATCAGTGAGAAATGTTCCAGCATTATTAGTTAGGGATTTGATGGCTCGCTTAGCTGCACGAGACTGAGCTACTCAATAAAGAAAGCAGAGTTTTGATCCCCATCACTTAACCATCTGATTCTGGATTTTTGTCGCAAGAACTGCTCTTCAATGTGTGCAAGGTGGTGCCAATGAGTGGAAGCGTCAGCTGCGGCTTGAAGAGAAGTAGGGTCGAGATTAGATAATACCAATTCCTGGGCCAAACAAATCCTCAAAAGCTTTTTTGGTGCGGATAGGCAGATCCCCATAGTTTGTTTTGTTTAATTCATGCAAGAAGGGTTTTAAGAGCTTCAGTTTCCAGGCAATGAGCATTATCTGAAATCCCACCTAAGGAAAATTCAGCATGGGAAAGAGGGAATGTATCAAGCCAATGAGCATTTACAAGAGCCCGGTCGAGCTTTTTACCAACTGGATCAGCATCTCTCTTATTCCACCATGTGAATAAGGACCCTCGATAAGATAAGTCTGTAACATCCACAACTAAAACAAAACTATGAAAATGCTCCATACCTGTTTGGTCAATACGGTACTCAAGAGAGCGAGAATGTTCATTTAAGGAAAGAATCTCATTAAAATCGCCTAACATAATCCATGGCTTGCGCAAATGTGAGAAAGTATAATGAACAGCAATCAACTCTTCCCAGAGAATACGCCTATCAGCTTCAAAATTGGAAGCATAAATCGTAGAAACAATAAATGTGTCATCATGTCCAGAAACCTCAACTTCTCAAGTAATGTGTTTTGTACTCTTAGCAAGTAAAGTTACAACAACCTCATCAGAACTACAAAACCAGATCCTGCCTAGGCGGTAACAGTCGTAATTAGTTATCAACCGCCAACCTGGAAGACAAGATGAGAATATAGCAGCACTAGAAGATTCAGCAACCCTTGATTCAACAATACAACCAAGTAACTGTTTCTGTTCAGCAACCTATTTTCGAAGAACTGTGTGTTTGCATGGCTGGTTGAAACCACGCAAGTTCTAAGCAAATAAGGATATCATTGCTTCCTAGAGGAAGCTTTCTTTGCAGCATTCTTATTGGTGGCAAGATTTAGGTCTTTCGTTCGAACAATTTGTTGTTTTTTACTCTGTTCCATTTTCTGTTTGACTTCCTTATCCTTTCCTCGATGAGCTTTATGAGCGACGTGACTGAGATCATCAAGTTCGAAGATCTCTCCCTCTTCTCTGACATCGTTCAATATTTGAAAATGAGAAGTGCTGTTTGTATCCTCTTTGGGCATAACCACTGTGTTTTGTGACACATGAGACACCCGGCCTGAACATTTCACGGTTTGCCATTCATCCACAATACCAGAAACTTCACCAGCAACAACATTGAGCAGTAGACTTCTACTAATTGACTGAGAATCATTAACGACCTTAAACAGAGTCAATGGAATATGTTAGGTTATTTAATGTCGGGTTTAATTTGCCGAGTCAACTCAAAATTGGAGTTTTTTAAAAGTCAACTACTAATTGAATGTTTAATCCGGCATTTCAATAGTTCGATGTTAAATTAGCGATTTTTGGTAAGTAACATGTTTAATTGACATTTTTCCCTTCAAAATAGAGTATATTTAATAGAAATCTATTTGAGAAAAATGTCAATCAAACCCCAAACTTACCAAAAAATCTCAAATCAAACACCCAACTATCATAATTCCATGTTAAACAATATATGTGTAGTTACTTTTATTAAAACCATGAATTTTGAGTTGACTGAACTGATTTAGCTCGACGTTAAATCGTTTAATGGAAAAAACTAACTCTATTTAGATTCATTAATGATTTTCAATTAAACAAAACTCTCCGTTCAATCAAAACAAAATTGGTGTAATTATGTATTAAACCAAACCGGAATTTAAAACTAAACCGAGATTTAACAAAAATCCTCAAATCTAAACCCTAAATTTCAAATTTTTCTCTCTTCTTCCTCATTCTCAAATCGATATCTCACTTCTTTTTCATTCTCAAATTGATTTTGTCAATCTTGTTTTTCAATTCCGAAATCTAGGCATATTCCAAAACCTAAATCCTCATATATTTCTTCCTCTTCAAATTGATTTCTAATCATTTTTCTCTCTAATTTTCCATTTTTGTTTTCTTCCCTAACTCGAATAGAAGAGGAAGAAGATGATATTTTTCTTTGTCATTTCTCCAAGAAATCATCACACTATTTATATATTGCTTTTCTCTCCGCAACTATACTGTTAAGAATCAATTAAGAGAAAGTAAAAAGGATTGGAGAAAGAAATCATCTTTGGGAATCTTTGAAGAAAAAAAATGATTTCATCAATTAATTTAGTTGAAATCAAGACCATAAGCTTCAATTTCACTTGAGTTAGAAATAAGAGCAGAAGAACTGTGAAATTGATTTCATGAGACAGGGTTTCCATTTGGGAATTTTGTGTTGTTGAAGAAGAGAGGAAGAAAAACGGCATTTAGACTTTTTTCTTATTTTAAAAAAAAACAAAACGCACAGTTTTGCTTAATAGAGACTGATTAACGGAGTTAGTAATTTCCGTATAAAGACTTAAGGTCGGGGTAAATCGGCTCGGTCAACTTAACGTCGAGGTAAATCGACTTGGTCAACTCAAAGTTCAGAGTTTTAATAGAAGTCAACTAAAATATATATTGTTTCGTCTAAAATTATGATAGGTGAGTGTTTGATTTAAATTTTTGGTAAAATCAGTGTTTAAATGGTTTCTTTAGCTGCCTCTGACAGGGAGACATACTCGGCTTCTGTAGTTGAGAGAGCTAAAATATTTTGGAGTTTCGACTTCCAGCTGATGACATTACCACCTGCAGTAAACACAATACCTGAGGTTGACTTCCTGTTGTCCAAGTCTGCTGCATAGTCTGAGTCGCAATACTCTTTGATGATGAATTCTCCTTTAGCTTCATAGCTCAAACCAACATCTGATGACCCTTGAAGATATCTCATAATCTACTTGACAGCCAATCAATGATTCTTTATTGGTTTACTCATGAATCTACTTACCATACCAACTACATAAGCTATATTATTTCTTGTTCCTATCATAGAATACATTAGACTGCCAACAACAATTTGGTAGGGTACTGACCTCATAAAATGATATTGATCCTTCAATTCTTTCCTATGTGGCAGATTACAATTTAAGATGTGCACCGAGGGGAGTTGAAACAGCTTTGGATCAATCCATCTTGTGACTTCCCAAAACCTTTACAATATATATACAATAAAAGAGATGCTCTAAGATTGTACTTAATCATTTACATATTTAATCCTCATAACCCTACTAAATCTCAACTAATATTTCAAAAAGACTCATTTAATTTCCCTTTAAATTGACTTATTCACGTTCTTTCTTTTACCAACATTGACTGTTTCAGTTCAATTAGGAACTAATACGTAAAAATTAGAAACTAATACGTAATCCCTCTAATTTTTGATAATAATAATTCACTAAAAGAACTAGAATTATTACTAAAAATTAACAATTAAAAGGTTCAATTTTAAAAATAATGAAAAGGTCTAGTTCTAAAAGAGATACACGTTGTTTTGTCCTTATTTTCTAATTTTCCCTAAATATAAATCCATTTCATAGTTACGGCTTCAAGTTTGTGCATCTGATGAAATTTGTATAAATGCAATAGTCGTTCCCTTCTATTAGTCACTATAATTTCTTTGCTATTTTCACCATTACTAAACCTCAAACCAAAAATATCTCTAGAGCATATGTCAGATGATATTCTCCTAAGTATTGCTTCACGTGCTGTTGCCGAATCATTCTCAACTGCTCGAAATCTTAGACTAGTTTCAAGGACATTTAGGGACATTTGTCAACATCGTCATGTCTTGTATAACCTTTCCCTAAGTGAGGTCGAGTTTCACCCCTTCTGGGATTTCCGGACAAAGGGTAAAAACGTTATGAAAGATTACAGAGTAACGGGAACCCTCAAGCCATATTCTGAACCGGCGTCACTTGCTATTTCTACTACAATCGACAAGAAGAGGGCTTAAGATGGTTTGAAGAAGCTTTGCAAAATGGAGTGCAAGATGCTATATCTCTATACGGAATCATATTACTATGTCTCAGAAAAGATGAAAAATGAAAAGGGTTTAAGGTATTGTCTAATCTTCTCAAATTGTGGATGTCGCAAATGTTTGAGTTATTGGTACATATTCGGCAATAGATAAAATGATATATAAATAGTACTGGGAGAGTTCATTTGAGATATATAAAATATGTGTATATGAAGGAGGAGTGTAATTGTGATGGCAGAACTAATTGTCATGTTAGATTCGACATGTTGTGGCATAATTACGGTGTAGCCAATGACATGGAAACCTCATAATATTGTGAGCATTGTATAACTAACACCTGCGTTCTGCGGATTTTCCGGGTGATTCCGGAATAGTTCGTGGAAGTGGGAAGTTAAGATGGAATATAGTAAAGGCCAAGGGGTTATTTCGTGAACCGGCCGAAGAATCTGGGCAGTTTTGAAGCTGGGTCAAGCTGATCAGTCAAGTCCGTGGATTTCGGACAAGTCCATCATTTTCGGACTAGGCTATCATTTTCAGTCAAGTTGGTCTGATTCAAACAGTCCGACAGGCCGACCGATTTGGTCGCGGTTCGGACAAGGTGGAGGGAACTTTGGGATCAGTTCAGTCGATGTTCAGACAAACTCGACGTTCAGACAAGGTTGGTCGGCATTCAGACATGGTTGTTGGATATCCGGGCAGGTTTGGCCGAGGGTTGGAAAGCGCGGCTTGTACCACGGTCAAGTGTCCAGTTCAGTTTAAGTGGCAGGTTTGATGAGTCAGCGTAAGTAGATCGGTTTACCTAGATGAGCTAGGATTTCCAGCCCAAAACGCCTATAAATTCAGCATATGTATCCGCCGTAATCTGCAACCTAAGTGAAAATTCTCTAAGTATCAAAAGAAGGGTTTTCAGAGGCGAAAGACGATTTTTGATTGGATTACTATGTGTTTTTCCGAGTAGACTACGACCGTGATCGATAGATTCCAGTTCTGATCCGAGAAATGTTCAACCTAGATCGATATTCGGCGTGATCAGGCTTGAGCAAAGTGCGACAAGAGGTGTCAGAAATCAGATTCCGATAAGGCAAAGGTGAGTGCGTAACTGTGGGTCTTTCTGGGTTCGTTTTTGGGCATGGATCTGATCAAGTCTGGGCGGGTTTAGGATTGATTGTGTTGTCTGTTTGTTCTGATTGATAAGTCTGTTAATTTGTACTTGATTGTTGCCTTGGACTGATTCGGGTGAATCCGGGTGGTCTTGGTGACATATCTTGACGAACTCTGTGAATGTATGTTCTGAACTGTCTGTGACTTGATTGATTGATTGTCTGATTGCGTATTTGATTTGGCCTGGTGGGACGGAATGACCGCCTCACTAAGCATATTTGTGCTTACGCATTCTGTATGAATGCAGGTGATGAGTTATCTAAGGATGACCGTGAAAGTGGCTAAGTAGAAGACGAGACCAAGACGGATGAAGGAATGATGGATAAGATCTGGGGAAATTTGGGTTTAGTTTCGATGTAATAGCTTATTTAGCAAATATTCATTGTACTAAAACTCCAATCTGAATTAATAAAATGCATTGTTTGGGCTTACTACTTGAATTGAAACCGAATATTAACTAAGTAATAAAAGGAACATAATCTGACTAAGTGTTTGACTTACCTAAGGTCAAATTGAACCTAATCCGAACTATGTGTTTTCGGGTTAGGATGTTTCAGATTGCATTTGGCATGACTAACTGCAATCCGTTCATAGATTGATCATATTCATAGTGCTACTTTTAGTTGAAATTGAATCTTTTCAAATCATTGTGGGGAAACTTTAAAAAATTGAATTCCTTCTCACTCAATTAAATTACCAAGTTAATATTCTTATTCTCGTATTTAACAGGATTATTCGGAGTTTATATATAATACACAACGATCTTATGTAGGAAACTATAAATAGTCATAACATTTTAAAAATATAAATTATAAATTTTCTTATTATCTTTAATTATGAAATTATAATTTTAAACCAACGCCTAATATTCCAACTGCGTTATTCTTCTTGAACTTATTACAATCTGCTGTTTGGACTTTTTGAGAAAATTGTAAGTAATTAATTGGATAAGACATTTGATATGCCAACTCACACTCTTATTCAAAGGTCTTCGTCACGTGGAGGGCACCAAGGAGTTATTGTGTCAACCGATATGTCAGTCTATAATTTATGTTTCTGGTGAAATTTAATTGAAACCCTAAAATTTGGAACCGTCGCTTTGTAACCTAACTCGTACTCTATTTATAATGTTGTTTGCATCTTTTGTCTGACACATCATCACTCGAGAACACAAGCAACTTCTAAACATGAGCGCGAAAGGTAAACAACATGTTCAATCCTCATCCGACTACTCAGACGAAGAGTATGACTCCAATTTTAGTCAGATTAATCTCGAGTCCATTAAAAAAGACAAACTGTCAAGAAAGCTGTTCTATAATCGCTCATGTATTCAATTAGGTTTCGATTACAATATATAGTGTATCTTTAGGCTTAACCTACAAGTAAGTAACTAAATCAAAACACATAACCAAAACTATTATATTAAATCATATTGGACTGCCCAATACTCCCCCTCAAGATGGCGAGTGAAGATCACGTACTCCCATATTGTCGAGAAGATAACGAACTTGAACACGTCCAAGAGACTTGGTGAGAAGATCAGCAATCTGTTCAGTAGTACGAACCTGAGCAGGTGCGAGAATTCGATCTTGAAAAGCATCTCGGATGATATGACAATCATTTTCGATGTGCTTGGTGCGTTCGTAGAAAACGGGATTCTTCATCATGTGAAGTGCATACTTATTGTCACAAAGAACGTAACTGCTTCGGGATGAGGAACATCAAAAACCGGTAAGAGTTCCAGCAGCCATTGAATCTCAGAATAAGTATAGGACATAACTCTATATTCTGCTTCAGCGGAAGATCGAGATACAGTGGCTTTTTTCTTCGTTTTCCAAGAAATAGGTGAACCACCAAGAAGAACAACATAACCAGTCAATGAACGACGCGTAAGCGGGCATGCAGACCAATCCGCATCATAATATGCGGTAATATGAAGATCCGACCGAGAGCTAAAGAAAACACTTTGGCCAAGAGTACCTTTGAGAAATCGAACAACTCGTGTGGCAGCATCCCAATGTTTTTGTCGAGGAGTAGCAAGAAACTGAGACAGAAGATGGACCGCATAACTAAGATCTGGCCGAGTTATGGAGAGATAAACAAGGCGACCAACTAAACGGTGATAGCAAGAAGAGTCCGGATAAAATTCACCCTCATCTCGAGCAAGAGTATGATTTTGTTCGATAGGTGTGTCATATGGACGAGAACCAGTCAAGCCATATTTGGTGATGATATCTAACGCATACTTGCGTTGACACACATAGATGCCAGCAGCACTTCGAGCAATTTCTAAGCCCAAAATATACTTCAAAACACCGAGGTCGTTCATACGAAAACAAGAGCTCATGTAAGCCTTGAATTAAGAGATAAGCTCGGAATTATTACCTCCAATAACTAAATCATCGACATAGACAAGGACATAGAGACATGAATCACCACGATGGTAGGAGAACAATGAATAATCCGGCTTGTTTTGAATGAAACCGAACTTGAGAAGAGACTCAGAGAGCTTGGCAAACCAACAACGTGGAGCCTGTTTGAGGCCATAGAGAGACTTCTTGAGGCGACAAACTTTCGTGGATTTGTTTGCAGAATAACCCATAGGTAGTTTCATATACACCTCGTCATGTAGATCACCATGTAAGAGGCGTTATGAACATCCATCTCATAGAGTTCTCAGTTCTTTGCAGCAGCCACCTTAAGGAAGACACAAATCGTTGTCATCTTCACAACCGGAGCAAATGTTTTGTCATAGTTAGTGCCTTCTTCTTGTCTATTTCCCAGAACAACCAGCTGTGCCTTGTAACGCTCTAAAGTACCATCTGAATTGAGTTTAACCTTAAAAACCCATTTGTTTCCAATAGCATAAATTCCTTCAGGTAAATCAACAATATCCCATGTATCATTAAGCTCAAGAGCGTCAATTTCCTCCTTAAAAGCGAGACGCCAATGTGCATGTTTCATGGCTACTTTAAAGGAACTAGGCTCGCCATGTGCATCAACCACAACAACAAACATTTGCTGAGAAGAAGATAAACGATCAAGTGATATATAATTCAAAAAAGGATAAACACATTCTGTTGAAAGTGACGAAGAAGAAGGAGCAGTCATGTCAGCGGTATAGGTGACATAAGGGTCAAGTAAAACAGAGGGTTTGCGTACACGTCGACCACGACCGAGAACCTCTGTCTCTGCAGTTTCGGTCACCACTTCCGGTGAAGGGAGATCAAGCTCATTATCTAAAACTGGAGCAACAACATCATCAAGTGATACTGTGTCATCATAATCAGATTTTACATCTTGTGTATTAGCTGGTGCAGTGGGAATAACATCAAGTGGACCATCATCAAGTGGGACAGCTAGTGCAAGATTATCAATAGCAAGTGGATCAGTATGTGGAGTCGAGAGAATATCCAAATCCACATCACCAAAAGGAGAGGAATCACGAGAAGATGCAGTTGCAGCAAAAGGGAAAGTGTTCTCGAAAAACTGCACATCACGAGATACAAAAATCTCTTCGGTCTTTAAATCATATACCAACCATCATTTCTTTCCATTGGGATAGCCAAGAAAGACACACCGAGAGCTTCGAGGAGCAAATTTGTCACGCGGCTTAGGGGCTAGAGATGCGTAACAAAGGCACCCAAAAACTCGAATATCATCATAGATTGGAGGACGAGAAAACACAAGTTCATAAGGTGTCTTAGAATCGAGAAGCGGTGTTGGCGTTCTATTTATGAGGTAAGTAGCAGCTTGAATACTTTCACCCCAAAACTGTGTTGGCAAATCAGCTTGAAAGAGTAAGGCCTGAGCAACGTTGAGAATGTGTCTGTGCTTTCTCTCAATACGACCGTTTTGTTGGGGTGTGTAGATACACGAAGTATGATGAGAGATGCCTGTTTCAGCAAAGTAAGACCGCAAAGGAAGAAATTCTGTCCCATTATCTGTATGAACAGTCTTCACTTTCTTGCCAAATTGATGATCAATCCACGCAATAAACCGTTTAAGAACCAAAGACAACCAATTTTTCTCGAATCAGATGAGTCCATACCGCACGAGAAAAATCATCAATGATAGTGAGAAAATATGTTGATCCACACGTAGACAGAGTTTGATACGGACCCCAAACATCACAATGAAGTAGACTAAACAAATCATCGGCTTTATTAAAACTTTCAAAGAAAGACAAATGTGACTGTTTTGCGCGAGAGCAGACATCACAACAATTATCAAGCTTACTACTAGAATGAGAAAAAGAACCAAAATCTGACAACAAATTCAGAACGTTAGTAGAAGGATGGCCCATCCTTTTGTGCCATAAATCACGAGCATCAATCTTGGAGATTAGCAAGCGTCGATCCCGAAAAATGATAGACTCCATCACAAGCTTCACCTGTTCCAATCAAAGTCTTCGAAGCTTGGTCCTAAATCAAACAAAACTCTCTTGTAAATATCACTGTACTCGCAATAGCGTGAAACAACTGTGCAATTGAAATAAATGTGATAGTTAAAGTTGGAGCATAAAACACATCATTAAGAATCATTTTGCCTCCAAGAGACAGAGTTCCCTTTTTCGTGGACCAAGCAAGAACACTATTCGGCAATTTTATCGGACAAGCAGAAATATCTTGGAGATTAGCAAGCAGAGAAATATCCCCTGTCATATGATGACTTGCCCCAGAATCGATAATCAAATTATATCGACTATGTGTACCATAAAGAACCAGTTTTTCAGTCTTACCACATAACTTTTCCCCTGATGTTGACTTTTTGCTGTCTATAAAACTAGCCAAAGAAGTCCATTGATCAACTGTGAGAGACGGTATTCCCGCTGGTGGAGTAGATGATGGTGCCGCAGAGACTTGATTAGCTGTTGGAGTACTTTTACCACGACCTCGACCATGAGAAAAGCTGCGGCCTCGACCACGTGACAACCTAATACTACCAGATTGATCAATCCACCATTTCGGATATCCCACAATTTTGAAACACTGCTGTTTCTCATGACCCGTACGCCCACAATAAGAACACACAGGAGATTATTTTTATCAGTCACCAAATGCTCTCAAACCACCGCCAAATGAAAGCTAAGTTTTGTGGCTATATAGTGTCAAACTTTCATTTAATTCCGTTCATGGGAAGGCTTCCATCGATCGGTTTATTCGAGTGTGAAATTTATCAACCTTGACTGATTCCATCAATCTCGACCATAACACATTCCTTCATGATTTCTTGCCTCATTGCTTTCACTTCTTGCTCTTAAACTCATCTCCAAGTCTCTAAGTATCCAAAGTAGTTTTAAATCACTTTAAAAGACTCAAGAAATAGAAAATATGCAACACAATGTTTGTAGGACTCTAAAATGCAAAAGAAGTGTAAAACTATGCTAAAGTGAATGCATGAACTCTCTAAGTGGTAAAAATGATGCAAAATGTGAATGAGAATCTAGCTAATAATGATGCATATCAACATCATGTTCCTACTCGCATAATAAATCACATAGAGCTTCTTGTCTTTTCTCTGCCCCAAAATAGCCCCAACCGCATAGTCACTCGCATCACACATGATCTCAAATGGTAGATCCCAATCTGGTGCTTGGACTATTGATACAATCACTAAGGCCTCTTTGATCTGCAAGAAGGCTTCATGACACTCCTCATCAAAGTTAAAATCGATGCTCCATGATCCTTTTGATATCAAAGTTAAGAATTGTATCTCCCAATTGCAAACCAATAAGGCCTCTCCTAACATTAATGAGATCACCAACTATAGCAAGGAATTGTCTCTCAAGGATGAGAGGATCAACTGGCTCTTCATCCATCTCCAACACAACGAAGTCGGTGGGCACATCAAAATCACCTACTCTCAAAGGCAAATCCTCAACAACTCCCACCGGAATACGAACAAAATGATCCGCAAAAATCAATGAGATGTGGCAATTCTGAACAGTAGTAATCCCTATCTTCTAAGCAATGGTGAAAGGCATGAGATTCACACTAGACCCAAAATCACACAAGCACTTAGGAATACGAAGCTGTCCAAGAGCACATGGTAAAGTGAAACTTCCAGGATTCGTGAGCTTATTTGGCAAAGATTGCTTGATGATGGCGCTGCACTCATAACTAACCATGACCATACCTTCTTCCATCTCCCGCTTGTTAGTAACCATATCCTTGAAGAACCTTGAATATGTAGGTTTGTTCTTGATCACATCCATCAAAGACATTGTAACCTTCACATTATCCATGAGTTCCAAGAACTTCTCCCTTTGTTTAGCCAACAATTGCTTCTTAAAGCGACCCGGAAAAGGCAACTTAGGCTCATAGGGTGGTGGAATGTAACTCTTTGCTTTTTCATCAACCTCATCATTTTCTTTAACCGGTTCTTGAGAACCCTTTACCTCTTCACTCACATCTACCGGAACCTCTTCCAAAAGCACAACATCATCATCATCAATTACCTCTTTCTCTTTTCTGCCTCATCACCCCTTGATGGGAGTTATTTTCCGCTCCTAAGAGTGATTGCTTTACAATACTCTATCGGGTTAGCTTTCGGTTTCCCGAGAAGTTTACCATTTGGCCTCTGACTTGTAGAAGCCACTTGTGAAATCTGGATATCAAAGGTCTTCATGTGAGAATATATGTCATATATCTTAGCCTGAAGCTCGCTGTAACATCCATCAACTTTGTGCTCAATCTTGTTCAACCTCTCATTCACCTCATGTTGTCCTCTTGCTTGTCCCTCAATCATCTGCTTCATCATGACATTCATGTCGGCATTCGTTGTCCCTTGGTTCGATGGCCCTGCTTGGCCCAACTGAAAGTTGTTGCTCCACGGTTGGCTCAACGCTTGAAGATTCATAACATAAGAGTATAGACCTTGAGGTGGATTGCCTACTTGTCCTCCTTGACCAACTTGAATATACCCATTTGGATACTGAACAAGAGGAGGATTACCATACTGTCTTGGTCGAAAAGGTTGTCCTTGAGGTTGCCTAGGCGGGTAGAATTGGTCTTGGGGGGTTCTCAACGTTGTTGCTTCTACAAGACAGATGGTTGTTCTTATAGCCTTGGTTGTATGAGCGGTTTTGGTAGCCTCCTTGGTAGTTGTTTTGGTTACCCAAATAGTTAACTTCTTCTTGCCCTCCTTTACTACCATCACAAACTACCTCATTATACCCTTGTTGATTCCAATCAATTTCTCCTACATAGTTCACAACCCTTTGGTTGACAAGGAACACTTTGCTCAACTTGTCAAGCTTCTCATTAAGCTCTTTGAACCTTTGATTATCCAAATCCGAATCCCTCAAGTTTTGATCATAATTTCCTCCATAGCAAGCGTCACTTTGGGCTAGATTCTCAATCATTTGCTCTCCTTGAGCTGCTGTCAAGTTGGCAAAGCATCCATAGCTTGCGGTATCTAATGCATGACGATATTGCTCAAGCACTCTTCTATGAAAGATTTCCACGAGCTTTTCCTTAGATACTCCATGGAGGGGACAACTCCTTGTATATTCCTTAAGCCTTTCCCATGCTTCATAGAGACTCTCATTATCTCCTTGCTTGAAGCTAGTTATGTCATTCCTAAGCTTAGCGGTCTTTTGCTTGAGATATAACTTGTTTACAAACTCCCTCTTGTAATTTTTCCAAGTACCCACCAAATCTGAAGGGACATTCCTTTCCCATTTTGCAGTCTTGTTCCCAAAAGAGAAAGGAAACAAGATCATCTTGATTGAATCCTCTGGGACTCCATTCATCTTCACCGTTCTACAAAGCATATGAAACTGATCAAGGTGATCTAATAGGTCCTCCACTGGCAGTCCGTTATACCTTTGGTTTTGAGCCATATTGATCAAACTCGACTTCACCTTGAAGTTGTTTGCAGCAATAACGGGGGTAGGGATTCTGTGCCGCACTTCCCTCAGATTCGGCTCATCAAACACTCCAATAGGCCTCGCAGCTACCTGTCCATTACCTGGAGTTTGTTGATGAACCCCAATACCATTAACACCTCCTTGTTGAGGAATCAGATCTTCTAACCCAGCTAGGCCAACACCTTGGTTTTCCGACCTGGGGCGTCTTAAGTGATCCTCTATTTCTCTTGCCCGACGTTCATTCACTTGTCTCATATTCACCCTCTCAACTGCACCTAACTCGGGAATGCAATCTAGTATCTCTCCTTGCTAACTCCTTCGTTGCATGCACCTTCAAGATGACCAATAAATAAACAAACTAAACCGATTAGTAACAAAACAAAGTAAAAACTCTAGTCTTAAACTGATTCTTAATCCTAATGGCTAATTGCTTAAGTTCCCCGGCAACGGCGCCAATTTGAGCTTCGCTTTTTAACACACAAATAAATAAACAAATACAAACAATAGTCACTGTAAGTATTTGAGGTTTGAAATCCACAAAGAACCTATAACTAACACAATAGAATCATGAGAATTAACCATATTTTGGGAATTTGAAACTAATCTATCAACCTAATCAAAAGAACCAAACTAAATAAAACAAAGATCAAAGAAACAAAGACTAAACCAAATTCAAAATCAAGAAAATACTTAACAAAAAATAGAACGAAAAATAGAAACTCAGACAATCAATTAAAGGCAATGGGCTTTAGGCAAGGTAGTTGATTCAAATGAAAGACAACTAGCTAATGATACTTAAAAAAATAATCAAGCTCAACATAGGACATGAAAACAATAAATATATCAACCCACTCTCATGACATTAATCCCTAAATCAATCAATCAATTAGTTGAACTCTCATTTGCCAATTCATAGATCAACAAGCATTAAAAACAATTTCATTAAGTCCACTAATCACCCTAACTTCATCTCTCAATGAATAGAGAAGAAAAGCTCATAAAAAGGTCTTTAGGGAATTTTATCAAACACCTTCCGGGCAATAAAAATCCTAGCATCTAGATTTCAAATAATCAAGTTGAAACTAGCTTTAAGAGCACATTATATGAAGGAATCTAACAACCTAAACATCAAAAACTAATCATCTAACCCTAGAATCTACCAAGCCTTCAAACCCATCGTTGAACTGTTAGACAAAGATATTATTAGATACCGAATATACTCTCTCTATGTATCCTATATAATGTAACCCTTATACGTGATATACGATTGAGGTTTTACCAAATCACATGGTATCAGAAGCCACAATAGGTTTTAACCTATTTTTCCCAGCCGCTTCTTCTTTCTTCTCTCCTCTGTTCTCTTCCCTGCTTCTCTGTTACGTTTTATCTCTCCTCTTTTCTCTAGCCGTCATCAACCAAAGTATCTCTCCTCCAATCTTAATCTTTCTATTATTCCATTCTCTTCTCT
>WJSH01001265.1:157334-171114 GCA_009757365.2 Lepidium campestre | reverse complement strand
GATCACCACTCTCTGTTCTTTGCAATGTCCAACCCTAATGATAAGCCGTTTACAATCTCTCAAATCAAAGCTTACATACCTATAACTCTAGATATGACTAAGATGAATTACCAAGTTTGGAGCGAACTAGTCCAAACTCACTGCCTCTGTTTCGGCGTCGCAGGTCACCTCGACGGCTCCGTAATCTCAACTCTCGATACTGCTACCTCTTGGAAAGAACGTGATGGCCTTGTCAAGATGTGGATTTACGGTACCATCTCGGAGTCCATTCTCGATACAGTTCTCACCCCAAACTGCACCGCACATGATCTATGGACCACTATAAGCGACCTCTTTTATGACAACAAGGAAGCTCGTGCACTTCAGGTCGAGAACGAACTCCGTAACATGGTTATCGGTGACCTCTCCGTCCATGAATACTGTAAGAAACTCAAAACTAAATCTGATCTTTTAAAGAATCTTCAGTCTCTGATCTCCGGTAAGATGCTCATGATGCATCTTTTGAATGGGTTATCTGACAAGTACGACAGCATCATCAATGTGATTAAGCATAAGACACCATTCCCTGGTTTTAATGAAGCTCGCACAATGCTTTCAATAGAAGAGGATCGATTACACAAGCAGGTAAAGCACACGCCCACCGATGAATCCAAGTCAACTGTTCTCTACTCGGCAACCCCTACACAACCACAACAACGCATCAACGACAACTTCACCAACGATCACCACAACAACGGCGGATACTCCCGTGGCAATAGGGGTCGCGGTCGTGAAGGCAGACACTCTCGCGGATGTGGACGTTTTAGAAATAACTGGCACTTTCAGTCCTCTGTTCCAGCATGGCAAAATCAGTTCCAGATACCGATGATGCAACCTTTTCCGACTTATTATCAAAATCAGTTTGCACCTCGTCCACAGCATTCACAAGGCATACTCAGAGCGTCTCCCTCTCGACCCGAAGCATACCACTCGCACATGCCAAACATCGCATCATCTCCTGCACCATCACAAACATACTTTTCAGATTCGCTTACTCAAGCGTTCAACACCATGAGCATTCAAGACCCGAATGACACAACTTGGTACATGGATACCGGAGCTACAAACCACATCACGTCGAACCAAGGTATCTTACGTACTTCTTTTAATTCGAGTAACTTGCCATCTATTATTGTTGGTAATGGATCTTGTGCAGCCGTTACTAAGACCGGGCATGATATCATCTCTTCTCACCCTCGCTCTTTCTCTCTTCGTAATGTGCTTATTTGTCCATCCATCATTAAAAATCTAATCTCCGTTCGCAAATTTGTGACTGATAATTTTTGTTCTCTTGAGTTTGACCCGTTTGGTTTTACTGTTAAGGATCTTCACAAACGGACACATCTTCTCCGATGTAACAGTCAAGGACCATTATATTCAGTCACTCCAGCTCACCAAAAGTCTCCCATCTTCCTCACTTCTCTTGCTTCTGATAGCTCTCTCTGGCATAGAAGACTCGGTCATCCCCACGATCAAGTTCTTCGACGCATTCTCTCTTCTCTATCTCTGCCTTTTACTAAGAATTCTTACAATAATTTATGTCATGCTTGTCAAACTGGTAAACATGTGAGATTACCTTTTATTTCTACGACTAACACTGTTACTCGTCCTTTTCAAATAATTCATTCTGATATTTGGACATCTCCTATTATAAGTGTTAGCGGTTACAAATATTATCTCTTATTTCTTGATCACTTCACTCATTTCACTTGGATATTTCCTCTTCGTCGTAAAAGTGAAACATTTGACAAGTATCGTGAATTCTCTTCCTATGTGCAGACACAATTCAATTCAAAATTTCAAGCTTTACAATGTGACAATGGCGGAGAGTATGACAACAGTGCATTAAAGGCGTTTTTAGCACATCAAGGCACGGTATTCCAGTTTTCATGTCCCCATACATCTCAACAAAACGGTCATGCTGAGAGAATGCTTTGCACCATCAACAATATGATTCGCACCCTCATGTTCCAAGCAGACATACCACCATCCTTTTGGGTTGAAGCACTTCATACATCGGTTCACACCCTTAATCTGCGATCAACGATGAAGTCCCGTATGTCAAGCTATTCAACAAACCGCCGAAATATAATCACCTCAGAACATTCGGCTGTCTATGCTTCCCGAACCTCACTTCAACAGCATCACACAAGCTCTCACCGCGATCCACACCATGTGCATTCTTAGGATATCCACAAGATCACCGTGGGTATCGATGCCTTGACTTAGCAACCCGTCATGTCATACTCTCTCGTCATGTCACATTTGATGAAACAAGCTTTCCTTTCAGCTCCACTAAAAAGCCATCTCAAACTCCAAACTCTACCACCTTCTTCTCACCTCCTCTGCCAATACCGAAGCCTCATGTGCCTACTCTTCCGCTCGTGTTACCACCACCACCGCCACAAAATCCGGTCCTTCCCACTCATCCAATGGTAACGCGTAGCAAAAACGGTATCGTTAAACCGTGAACTCCATTGTGCCTTCACACTGATAGCACAATTTCTCCTTTGCTTAAGTCTTATATTCAGGCTACACAAGATCCTAATTGGAACCCATCAATGAATGATGAGTATATTACTCTTATTAAACGTCGTACGTTGATACTAGTTCCACGCCCTGTGTCTACTAATATTATTCGTTGTCATTGGCTGTTCATGCATAAGTTTCATGCAGATGGATCACTCTCTCGCTATAAATCACGGCTCGTTGCTAATGGAAGCTCACAACAATCCGACATAGACTGTGATGAGACGTTTAGCCCTGTCGTCAAACCCGTAACTATTCGTAAGGTTCTAAGTATAGCGCTTACAAAAGACTGGCCTCTTCACCAACTTGATGTCAAGAATGCTTTTCTCCATGGTGATCTTGAAGAAACCGTGTACATGCACCAACCACCTAGATTCGTGGACCCTACACAGCCTGATCATGTTTGTTTACTAAAACGCTCTCTTTATGGTTTGAAACATGCTCCTCGGGCATGGTATAACCGGTTCGCTACGTATGCTCGTAAAATTGGGTTTCGCCAAAGCAAGTCTGACGCGTCTCTGTTCATCCTTCACAACTCCTCCGATACGGCTTAACTATTATTATATGTTGATGATATTGTCCTTACTGCATCCTCCAAGCAAGCGCTTGATCACATTATCAGCAGTCTCAGCTCAGAATTTGAGATGACTGACCTCGGCTCTCTACATCACTTTCTTGGTATTTCAGTCAAACGCGACAAGAATGGACTTTGGCTACAACAACAAAACTACGCAGCTGATCTTCTTCACCGCGCCAACATGACATCTTGTAATCCATGTACAACGCTAGTGGACACCAAGACGAAGCTTGCTGCCACAGACAGACCTCCCGTATCTGATCCGAATTTATATCGAAGTCTTGCTGGTGCACTGCAATACCTCACTTTCACTCGGCCGGATATTGCTTTTGCAGTTCAACAAGTATGTCTCTTTATGCATGACCCTCGAGAGAACCATTTCAATGCCCTCAAACGCATACTTCGATACGTCAAAGGTACAATCACACATGGTCTTCGTCTCTATGTGTCTCAAACTACGAAGATGGTTGCCTACACGGATGCAAATTGGGCTGACTGTCCTAACACGAGACGTTCAACGTCCGGCTATTGTGTTTTTCTCGGTGACAACTTGATCTCATGGTCTTCCAAGCGTCAACCTACCATCTCAAGATCAAGTGCTGAAGCTGAGTATCGTGGCGTTGCCAACGTGGTTTCCGAAGGTACTTGGTTACGCACACTTCTACACGAGATGCACATTCGGATACCTACAACCACCATTGTTTATTGTGATATCATCTCGGCGATTTACCTATCTTCAAATCCGGTACAACACCAACGCACCAAACATGTTGAAATTGATATACATTTTGTTCGGGAGAAGGTTGCTCTTGGTCAAGTTCGAGTACTACATGTTCCATCGGCTCAACAATACGCAGACACCTTTACCAAAGGGTTACCGGTCTCTCTCTTCCTTGACTTCCGGAACAGTCTAAGCGTTTGTTCTCCTGCCACTTTGACTGAGGGGGAGTGTTAGACAAAGATATTATTAGATACCGAATATGCTCTCTCTATGTATCCTATATAATGTAACCCTTATACGTGATATACAATTGAGGTTTTACCAAATCACATGAACTACTCACTTATAACAACAAAAGAACTTAAAAGAAAACAAGAAAAGATGAACATAATGACATAAAGAAGAGATAAGATAAAGAGATTTTTCAAATAAATCAAAGGAAATATCTAAAATGAATCATCCAAAGGAGTCTCAAATATTCTCTCTCAAACTCACTCTCAAAAGTGTTCTAGGTGGCTACAAATTAGAATAGGGTGTCTAAAACCCTTAAACAATAGGGTTTTAAAAAGTTTAAAACGGATCTGGGTCGACCCGGGATAAACCGGGTTGGACCAAATATAAATGGGTCCGTGCTCATGGGGTCGACCACTTCTAGTGGGGCTGCAGGTCGACGCCCAAAACCTCCTGAAGACTCATCATCTGTGTCGTGGTGTCGGTCGATCCAAGTCGGGATTCACCTCGACGTCTCGGCTCGCCCAGATCAAGTTCCTCGGGTGATAGATTAGTGTCGCGGGCGAGGGAAGACGGCGACTGTGGGCTAAAGAACTGGTCCGTGGGCGAGAGGCCGTAGCGTCAGGCTGTTGGAGTCGGGCGTCATGGTCGACGCTGTACCGTTAGCGACGGGCCATGCTTCAGAGAGGACTCGGACATAGTGCAGAGCATAACATCGACTATAGGCATCGTCTCAGTATGTATGAACCAGTTCGCAAGAAGGAAATAACCTGAAACAACAAACGAATTTCCGGCAAAACACAAATCCAATTTGTCTTATAAAGAAAAAGACCTCTTGAGCAATATCATGAATTTCTCGTTATCTTGCAGCTCCCCCGTACATGAGCCCAATAACCGGATTCAGATTTTACTTTTACCTGTAAGACAGTAGAATGCAACATAGTTTCTCCTTCGCATCTTCTGATAGACCTTCTACGATAAACGACTGAAGTCTCATTACCTATATGGCTATCAGATTCCCCGCTTCTAAACAGCGATGCAAAAAACGCATGTAAGAAGATTCATGATTACTTAGAAAAGAAACATATATAAACTGGTTAATGTTGACTTTAGACAACACGTCAGAGGATAGTGTAATCACCGAAAGTGAAGGACCAGAGGTAATAAACGATCCTAGATTATAAAATCCTCCACGACCAACATGTCGAACGATGTCTGCCACGATATGTTGCGAAATGTAAGGTGTTGCCATGAGTTCGAATTAGGATTCTTTGACGAAACAGCGATAGCGTTGAATTCTACTTATATAGAATGTCTACAGAACCATTATTATGTACATCACATGAAATTATGCGAGGATGTAAGTATGTAAAAATACCAAGAAAATATGTATCCGAACAAATATATATGTAACCATTATAAAAAGTGTTATTCTAAGTAATTATATTCTTAACGACACAAGTATGTAGCAACAGAAGTTCAGAATAAAAATGTACTTACTCTTATATACATATATATCATATTTATGACAACGTAAATATGTTACAACGTTCGTAAATATGTTACGGATTTATAACGCGTGTAACATAATTTAACCATATGTAACATAATTAAAAGTTATGTTACATTCTTAAAACAATTATGCGGTCACTACCATATAACTATGGTGCATACTTACAATCAGAAATTACCTACATCTTAGCAAAGTATGTAACATACTTATGTCACATATGTACTAACTACCACATAAATTATAATACGTATTTAGTGTGGTTAGTTATGTAGTTCCAACATACATAAGTCTGTCACATAATTATAACGTTTGTAACATAGTTACAAATCCCGTAACATACTTTTAGGAATATTTAACATATTTAGTAAGTATGTTACATACTTATAATTATGTAGCCATTACAACATCAGTTGTTGACTCAGCGGAGTTTGGTCAACGTGGTGGCATAACCGTAATTTATTTTTTCTTAATGGGTAATTACTAATTAAAAACACACAACAAATTCTCAACCATATGTGCATGCTATTGTAGTAATTAATCGTTAAAAGTCGTGCCATACTAGTCAAGTTTACTAATCCAAACTAATCCTTAAAGCATGCCTAAGCTTGATATTTTTTTATTTTTATTTTACCAGGAGTCTTTTAACAGGATTTTGGTTTAAAAATACTAAAAACTAAAAAGAATATTTTTTTTAATATATATAAACTAGGAACTATAATTTTAAAAAAGAATTAGATATACATGTAATTTGTGGCTTGCAATTTTAATTTTTTTACCTATACATATGAGAAAACCTATATGTTTTTAAAATTATTTTACTAGATAATATATGTTGTTATATAATTTCTTTTTCAAAAAACTTATAAGTATTTACGGTGGTCGTGATTTTTTACTAAGTACCACATTTGATATGTCCCTTGACGGCGAAGAGTATGATATGAACTAAAGAGAAGACCTTGGGGAATCAATTTTCTTGAGAATTAGAGTTGGTGGAAGATGGCGATGGGGAACCACAAAGGAGGATGATGATTTCTTTGATACTCTCGTCCGACCTAGGCTTGGAATCCTCACAAGGTTTGATCTCATCTCTCTATTCTCGAATCCACAAGAAGGAGAAGCGGCTAGGGTTTAGAAGGAGAAGCATCACTTTCACAAGAAGGAGAAGTTCGTTCGGTTGGGGGCCTTCTAGGGCAAACTCGATGACATAATAGACTGCAAAAAAGGAAAGAAGTGACGCAGCACTTAAACAAAACGCGAAGCAAAGGAAAACATAACTGAAAAGCCAAATAAGGCAAGTCTTTCACCACAACGTTTGGTGACTCGACTTGGCTCGTTTGGATGAACGAATAGACCTAAGATGAAATTCTAAGGAGGGTTTATTCAAGGTGTGATTTAGAAATTTATCTAAGATATATAAATCCATGTAAATTTCTTTGATTTTAAAATTATATAAAGTGGATTTTGCAAATTCAATTTAAAATAACAAGTATTGAGTAAGGATTTGAGTTTTTGTATTTAAAGGGAAATCCACAATCAAATCCATTAAAACTACAAATACAAACTCAAATCCGTAATGTTGAATAAGGGGTAATTTTAATTACGATTTATAAATAATAGAACCAACAAGAGGTGATTTTAAGCAGAATTTACAAATGATATAACCAATAAGGGGTGATTTTAAATAGGATTTGAAAATCAATCCTTGAATAACACATGATTCTGCAAGGATTTATAAATCCATTAAAATACCACATTGAATAACTGGTCGGCGCGGTTCGGATCTGGTGAACCTCCTCTCGATCAGGATGCTTGTCTGGTCAATGTTGATCAAGAACGGTCAGATCAGTCTCGATCATGGTCCGGGTCAGGTCGAGCAAATCCTCAATGGTGTTGACAAACTTGTTTCGGATAACGATCACCTTGTTCTTTGTGTTGGAGCCCTCTCTTACAACCGGCAGGCGATGGATTGCTTAAACGAGCAAGGTGTTGTGGTCGATGGCCTCATCAAACATTTATATGCAACACATGTTTACAATTCATCGATTAATTAAGAAGAAATAAGAGGATTAATTTTTTTCTCCAAATTTTGTTAAAGTAGTATGAGAGATCTTTTCCCTTATGAACACAGTAAAAATTAAAGTCTAAAAAAATCAAACCTATAGAGAGGATACAACTCTCTTACTTGTTCTTTCTTTGAAATCTCTAGTTTCTCTCTACAAAAAGCTACACGATATATATTTTTCTCGTAAGTTGTATATAGCACTACTTTCACACAAAATTTTGGAATAGTTCTATTTCTTCTCATTTTAAAAGTTATATAGTTTATTACATCCAAAATGAAAGTTAAGTTCTTATTTGCACACGGTATAAAATTTAAGTACATAATTGCAATGGATTTTTTCCAGTCTGAAAGATGTTGAACCCTGAAAGTTTTGTTTAGTTCGTGTAAAAGTGATGCTATATGGAATTTACGAGGGAAAAATAGATCGTTAATCTTAAAAAATTATTGTTATATTCTTTATTTTTCGGTTGATGGTTGTGGACTTCGACAGTCACAACTTGGGTCCAATTTATGTTTATCTATATTTTGGTTATTGATTTTGCACTGGCCCAAAAGACCCAATACTGATTTTTAGTCAGATTTCTCCTTTTATGGAAAGATATGTACAATTAATAGGCTGGTCTAAATCTCTTTTAGAGAAAAAGACTTTGTTTCTCCCTTTATTTGGAGAGCAGTTAGACTAGTTCACCAGATAGCATTTGAACATCCATCAGCTTCAGATTAAATGAAGAACTATGGAGAATTTTTTGGATTTGGGTTGAGGATGTCCAATTTTTCGCCAAGAATTTTCTAAATTATCTCATTGAAAATCTGTTATCCTTTTATGTTTTTCACTTTTGCTTTGCAGTGGCGCAAATATATGCCCATGCTTCAATATCCTTGTATCACCAGTTTAGTTATCTAATGAAATATGTTTGTTTCACAAAAAAAAAAGAAAATGTTTCTGAAGACCTTTTTATTTGTAGAAAGATCAGAAAGATTAGAAAACCATATGAGTCGTTGGTAGGTTTTTTGTCGTCTTTTTTCCTTTTTCTGATTTAAGATGTTTACTTTTTTTTGTGTATCTCCCATATTTGAGACTGCTGTTAACGGGGTTAAATGGACTTGTTGGATTTAGTCTGAAAGTTATTAATCCTTGAAGGTTTTGTTTAGTTGTTTTTATCTTCTTTACAAGATAAGATAAAAATAAATGAATGATGAGAAAAAACTCTACAGAAAAATAAACCGTAGCATAAACAATTTGCGAAATAGGTATTTAGAGGGGTAGAATCGAATTAGATTGAGTTTACATGATATTGAATGAAATCTAACATTTTCTCTTCTTAAACACACAAGAAATACTCATGTGGCAAGAGTTGAAGTTAAGGATCCATCCACTTGCACTATTAGTTAGTAGTTTCATCGTGAGCAGTGAGCAGTGAGCAGTGAGCAGTTCTTGCATGTTAGGGCATTCTAATAATGCTTTAAATCTCACTTCAAACTCTATATTTAAAACTTTATATTTAAAAAAAACATATTTTAATGGTACTTTTAAATTTTACTTCAAAATAAAAGTTTTTATTTTTTTCTCTAAATTTGGAGCAACTTTTTGGAGTTCTCTATTTTTTACTTTATATTTATTTAGAGTAGAAAATAGAGTTTATTATTGAAGCAAACTCATTTTTATTTTTAAAGAACTCTATCTATAGAGGAAAAAATAGAATGAACCATTGGAAATGCACAAAAAAATCATACTATTGAGGAAAACTAAAGACTAATTTCCAGCCTGCAATAAATATGTAGTTTGACATCCATTGAGTTTCGGTTGGACTCGTTTCGACTGACTTACGACGTGTTCAAATTGTTCTGGTAATTTTAAGTATTTTCTGCATCCTCCTATGTTCGGAATATGTAAAGCATGTTTTAATATTATGCTTTGTGAAAGGATAGACTTTTGAGCCAAAGGTAATAGAAGATTTTTCCCTATTAATTTGCTGACCATATTTCGAAAGCGTGTCACTATCATTTATATCCGATTTAAGGAGAAGAGTGAGTTGTTCTATCTTATTTATTTTATTTCTGTCAATCATACAAATTTAATCTTATATAAATTAACTAATTTTACAAAATAGATCCAAACTCTTTTGTTTTTAAACCTTTTTTCTTTTAGTAAAAGCATTTATACACATAACAATTGACTACCAAAAACCATTATAATCACACAAAAAACATATAATAAAAAGAAAAACTGAAAATAATTAGAGAAAAAAATTAAAGTAGTTAATAAAACATTATAAAACAATTTCTTTCCTCGGATAAGAGGAGTTGTCGTAAATCTTGATTAGTTTCTGCAATACAACGACTTGTGTTCTAAGCCGGAATATATACTCCGCCGTCTTTTGAAACAGCTCCTCCGTATCTTCACCGACGACATTCTTTGACTCATTTTCCTCTCGGCGGTTCTGCTTTGTCGGCGGAGGAAGAAGGTTCTTTAAAGCTCGGAGCTTCTCTATTACCACCTTCTTCTCTTCATCTTTAAAGCCATTTTCACAGCACGTGCATAAAAGCCTCTCACGTGATGTGACATGTGTTCTTCTTCTTCCTCTTGTGCTACTTGTGCTTAGAGTCTTTAAGGTTCTCATCTTTTCCAAGAAAATGAGAGGAGATGGCAAAGACAGAGAAGAGCTCTTAAAGCTTTTTATGTACATTCGATGTTACCAAACAGTCACCAAAGTTTAGAATTAATAACGAAAGTGCCACTATCAAACATGGCTCTTTTTCTTAATTTGTTTTTTTTTTAATTTGGACTATATTAGTAATTTTATATGGTATAAATATAAAAAAGAAAACCTGAACATTCAAAATTGGTTGAAATTTTATTTCGAATTTATGAGTGGTTGAGTTTAATCGTAAATTTTTATTGACTTACCAATTAAATCGTAAATTTTTGTTGATTTACCAATTTAATCGCAAAATTTTTGTTAACTTACCAATTTAATCGCAAACTTTGATTAACTGAACAATTTTTACTATGTCGTTAATTTTTTAAACAGTAGATCATAACCTCGCGTAAGTCTATTAATTAAAATCTTTTATGTCATTTATGTCGTTCAGCTTAACATATTTTAATTAAGGGAGTTATGACAGACTTTTAACAAATCAATAACAGGTTGAAAATTGTTCAATCAACAAAAATTAGTGGAAAGTAAAAAAAAATGATTTAATTCAAGCAATCAAAAATTCAGATGGTATAGAACTATAGATGGTATAGGAAGTATCAATTTAGGAGCATGAGGTATTCACAAAAGTCTATCTCCGTTGCATATCTCTGAAGCACTTTTGTGAGGTATGTGTTGCCTTCTATCTTTTCAAGTTTCATAAGTTGTCTTTGCAGTCGATAGTATTAAATCATGAAAGTGTTCGAAGAACTAGAGAATTGACCAGCATTCAACCCATATATTGAAGATTTCAGTTGATTCATGAGGTTTTTTTTTTTGTTTTTTCTCTTTTTCTTATATTTTCAGGTCTTTGAATTATATCGCTGGTTTTCTGGTTCGCAATGTTAGAGGATAATTCATGAATCATTTTTATGTAAATAATGTGTCAAATCATTGGCTTTCTTTTTCCTTTTTGTTTGAATGAATGAGTTGAATTGGAAAAAAAAATTCAGAATGTTTTCAATCATTTTTGAAAATTCAGAGTTGTTTTTAACATTTTTCCCAAAAACATGTAAAGCGAACATTTCGGAATAATAAAAACGTAATAATGGATATTTTATTTGAAAATGTGGTAAACGTTTGTTAGGCCATTGAATAAACGTTTAGACAAAGTAAGTGAACAAGATTCTCTTTTGATTAAAATGTACTTGTCCAAATGTAAATTTAGAAATTATTTTTCTGCCAAAACATAATTGTTTATAAATAAGTTTGATGTTCTTGCAATTTGTGTTATGATTTTAAATCCATGCATGTGAGGTAGTCTCTGGAGTACGGGTGTCTTTGGATGGACACATGTGGAGGTAATCTGGAAACTGAAAATAAAATAGAGGGAAGTGCGTGAGGTGTGCATATTTGCCATTTATTTAAATTTTTTTATTTTTATCATCAGATCTGATCCATAATATAAATTCATAGTATATAAAAAAAAGAAAAACACAAAAAAAAACTCATAGTATAACTATCTGGGCTTTCTTCACTTCCGAAAATAAAAGTAGTGTTCGCGATAGATAGAACTCATAAGTTTTGAAAATAGTGTCGTATCCAAATGAGTTACCAGTTTTTTCTCCTTTATGGAGGATTTCGCGCATCTCAAAAATCTTTTTACAGTTTTTTATTTATTTTGCTTGTTCCTCGATCGTATAACCATAAGGTAGATATGCTAGCTTACATTGTGTGGTCTTTTTTGTGATTCTATCTATATAAACTGAGTGACTTTCTTCTTAATATGAAATGAAGTAATTGTTGAAAAAAAGAATTAATAGGAAATGAAGTGATTTATATTTTATGCATGATTTTTATAATAAGTTTTCATTTTTTTTTATAATTAATAGGTTTGGACCTTCGGTCCTATTCCTTATAATACATGTGACTTACTTTTATTAATTTTTGATAATATAACGTAAAACATTCTTTTTACTGTAAATTGAATTAGAACACTAGGGTCAAAAAATAATAATTTTGTATAAATGAATGAATAGTTTGGATGTAATAAAGATAAGAGAGGTAAATAGGTGTCTGTAGATTAGGTTGTGCATGTGAACATGTTATGGGTCACCTAAAACCTCATTGGACAATCAATAAAGATGTAATAAATAAACCAAGAACTGAACCGGAAACCGATTTAGTAAAAAGGATAAGAGAGTGAGAGAGAGCATGTGAATGCACATGGGAGAAGTGAAAGAGTAAGGAGACAGAGAAGCAAGCATATGAAAAAATACAGAGCATGTTCTCCATATTCCCTGCATACAACTTCTATCTTCTTCTTTCCATGCACACATTATTTTTCCACTTTTTGTTTTGATTTAATCAACAACTTGGACAAAAGATTAGATATCTTTTATTTAAGAAAAAAAAATATTTTTTATTCGATTGTCTCTCTTCTCGCAGCAAGTAGATCTCTCTTTGACTATATTTTGCTAAGTGTAGTTTTTCAGTCCTCGATTTATTATATTTAGCGTGAGAGGAACTTTTGCATCTATGGTAGCAGTTGGAAAGATGCTCGTTCCTTTTCCAAGTTTATTGACAAAACTATCTCCAATACATTCAGCTTCCTCTGGTATTTATTTTCGCATAGAGTTGAAAGTCTCCTTAGGCGTTGGTTTGCCACTCATTAGAGTTGATTCTTTATTCTGTAAGAGATTCATTTATTTAGCAATTTGTTATAATCTCTATGTGTATAATTGTTTTTGTGATCAATAAATTTCACATTTAAAAAAAAAAAATCTTTTATAATAATTTTGGTTTATTAAATAAATTTAAGGATGTGAGAAGTGTCTTTGATCAAGTAGTTAAATGTCTACTTTTGTTATATTTTTCACTGGAGTTTGACTCAATAGAATCGTGTTGCCCCACATAATATTGTTAGAAGTTCGAATTATGGATCAGAAAACCTGATCTAATTGTTGACAAAATAAGTATATGTGACATATATATTTAGCTTTTATCCCCCGTGATTGTTTATGGTTCACGAGAGAACCAAGCATGTAGCAGTCAAGTTCAACTATATAGGTGATCAAATCAATAAAGGAGTGATTGAAGTGCTGAAAGTTCCAACATCCGAGAATCCGGCTGATATGTTAACTAAGTTTATTCCAGTTTACAAGATGCAAGAAGCATTGAAGATGCTTCATGTGTCAAAGGACTAAGATAAGAAGTACAGAGGATCCACCAAGACAAGAAGAGATCAAGACTAAGGTGGAGATTTGAAGTAATAGTCATGATCTAAGACAAAGGCATTGAAACATTCTGTGTGCACCAGAGGGTTTCGGTTCAGATGCAAAGGAAGCAAAGGCTTCAAGACCCGTTGGGTGTTAATGGGCTAAGTAGAATCCGGTCCATTAGGATTCAACCACATCACACGAGTGTAGCTTCATCTTGACTAAGCGAGGACGAGTCAAGCAGTGAAGCTAAG
>WJSH01001265.1:143603-157290 GCA_009757365.2 Lepidium campestre | reverse complement strand
AGAGAGAGAGAGAGAGAGAGAGAGAGAGAGAGAGAGAGAGAGAGAGATAAAGGATTCTAAGTGTAAGAGTAAAGTTGAGCTCAGTGGTTTTGAGATTAGGCTCGGTGATAATGGATTCCATAGTATTAACTCTGGCGAGACGTAGGATTCCGGCAAGGAATCCGAACTCGTAAAACTCTCTCGTGTTCTTTACTTTCTCGTTTTACATTTGTTAGATCTAATCCGATGAAATAATCGGAACAGATGTCCTAAAAGTAAAACCTTACATAGTTTTTTTAACGAAAAAGGTAAGTAAGTTGTTATATTTCATTAAAACAAATAAAAAAAAAAAATTTCTACATCATCATGTTTTATAATTTTGTCTTCCAGTCTCCAAAAAGTTAAATTAATTACACGAAATTATAAATATTATGCTTTATAATTCTTATATGCATTTTTAAATACTTTTTAAGCTCATATTTTGTTTGTTAAAGACTTTTTTTATGCTCATAAATAATAGATTTTAAAAACTTTAAGCGTCGAATTAGACTCATTTCGTGAAGGCTTCAAGTTGATATATTATTTATCATAATTTTGAAATTTTTATTGTGGTGATGATAATATTGTATATTATTCATGATTTTGCATTGACTTGTGTTTCTGAATCTGAAAAAGTAAAATTGTAAAATATGGTGATTTATATATATTTTTTTTTGTCAAGGTGAATTAAGAATTTATTTGCTTAAATAATAGAAGATAAGTACCATCGGATTCCAACACCACTATATGAACTAATATCCATTTATCCTTAATTGATAGTAAGTTTGAAACTTATGAAATTGTGTATGATACTCAATACTAGAGCGGCTATTCTGAAACATTTATATTCGACAAAATAAAAACATTATAATAATTTTCTATCATATATATATCCGCATTAAAAGCCACTTAGGAGTTAAAAAGCTATTAATATTGTTACACATGTCCCAACCTGAACTAAAGAATAAACCACTACACATTAATATTTATAGATAATTTTAAGGGTATCAATTTGTAAAAAATAATTAGTGGACATGTATTTTTATTTTTCTGTTTCAGGCATAACCTAATTTTTGTTGGCTTTGGACCTGTCCTAAATATTACATATTGGAGTTAAACATTTTTTATACCAAATTGAATTTAGCAATCTATGAAAACAATCTATGAGGATTTACAAAACCATATTAAATTAACTATAACATATCAAATCTAATCTAAATCATATAAACACAAACTAGTTGGAGAGTTAAGATAGATTTTGTTTAATTAGGTTTCCGAAATAAAATATTCAACGTGTTTTTTTAATATAACAGCCCATGAGATATGGATCCCAGATGATTACTTCTAATGAATAGATAATCCACATATCGCAAATAATTCAAAGATTTTCTGTATAGACACGCATGAGTCGCGAAATTTTTGTACGAAAAAAATACAAAAAAAGCTACAAAATCCATTTGTATTTTCAAAGATTCATGCTAGTGATCAAATTATTTGAAGTCAGTTTGTCTCGTATATGATGCCAATCGTATTGATAATTGAAACCTAAAAATGAAAAAGAGAAGATAATACTAGCGATTCACAACTAAAAGAAAATTCTTTTAAAAAAGAAATTCACAACAAAAAAAAACAAAACAAAATTGTAGCAATTGATTTTTGATGCATTTCCCTTTTGTATATCTTCCCAATGTCATAGATGATCTTAATAGTGTTTTAATTTCATCATTGAATTTTTGAGAGTAGCTAAAAAAATAGTGTATTCATTTACTTCCAAAATACATTATGGCATTATGAAATTCGAATCATCCGATATGAGTAAAACATTTTTAGCAAAATAAAATCTCACAACACGACTATATATTCTAACATTTATTCAACTATTATTCTATCTGCCACCTCTCTTACTGACTCATATGGTAAAGTTTGGAAAATTTTAATGTATTTGAAATTTAACAAAGAGGAAACCATAGACAATATAATCCAAATCATATAAGGATAAGAAATTTGGAGAGAAGATAGATTTTGTAAAATTAGGTTCTCAAAATAAAATACTATTTATTCAATATTTTATGTGTGTCTTTTAATATAACAACTCATGAGATATGAATCTCATGGTTACATTCATGGAATAGAGAACACACATATCGCAAAAAATTCAAATATTTTATGTATAGCCATGGATGAATCATGAAATTTTCGTACAAAGAAAACATGAAAAAAATAATGAAATGCTACAAAAATGCCTAAATAGCCACAAAATAATTATTTCCATTATTATCACCACACCCCACTCTCTCACTTTCTTAATCTCAATTTCTCTTCTCGAATTTGAAAGAAATACTTCTTTTTTTAAAGTTTTTTTTTTTTTTTTCTCGTAAAGCTTTTGAAACAAATGATGTGTTTGTTTCATTGGATCATAATGACCATATTTGAAATACCTTTTTCAAAAGACTAAAATCTTTGTTATTTTGGTTGTATAATAACTCACATATCGCAGCTAATTCAGAGACTTATGTTTGTCGTCCATATATTTTATTCTTGAATATATTAAATTTTAAAATTCTTTATCTAAAAACAATAAATTAAGTAGTTTTACTTTATTTTATTTTATATTTTTTTCTGCAACGAATCCATTCGTATTTGCAAGTATGACTCTTTTATTATCTTAATATAACTACAATTAGGAGAAACGAGGTGTTTCATGTTTGTGATCAACTTATGTAAAGTCCAATTTGTTATGTGTATGATATCAATCCTATTGATTATGAAAAACATGAAAATGACAAAGAGAAAATTTTACTAGCGATCACAACAAAAGAAGTCTTTAACAAAAGAAATTTGCAAAGAAAAAATTAGTAGCGATTGATTTTTTTGTGCATTTCTATTTTGCATATTATCTTAATGCCATATATGATCTCTATAGCGTTTCAATTTCATCTTTGAAAATTTGAGAGGAGCTAAAAAGATAGTGTACCCATTTTTCATAATGCATGATGGCATTTTGAAATATAAATGTCTCCATATAAGTAACACATTTTTAGCAAAATAAAACCTTATAATACGACTACATATCCTAATATCTCTTCAACTATATTTCTATTTGTCACCTTTCTTACTTGTTCATATGATATAGTTTGGAAAACTTTGACATATTTGACATTTTTAAAATTCTAAAGCTATGTTATATAACATTTAACTCTCCCTTTTTGTTACAAAAAGCTATGTAAGGTTTTACTTAGTACATCTATAACCGAAGATTTAATAATTATAAAAAAATGGAAGCATAGATAATCACTTGGGACGGAAAAATAAACATAGACTAGATTGATGGTTGGAGTTTTCTCTCTCTTCGAAGGAGATAAACCCAGAAGCATTCGTTTGTCGCCGGAGTAGTTAGATCTGAGTGGTTGGTGACTGGTGGTCGGTGGCTCCAACAACACCGACGCCGGTTCCCCTTTTGGTTGTCTCCACCAGCGATTTGGAAGGTTGCCGTGAAGATGAGTGGATTTTCAGGTGGGTCTTTGACGTTGTTGAATTGTTTCCCATGTTTCGAGCTCCCTGGTGGCATCTCCTTCTTCGGCGGCAGTGCACGGGCTCGTAGATGCTGGTGGAGTCGTGACGGAGTTGGGTGTGTTTGGTTGGATTGAACCGAAAGGTTGTTTCTCTCTTTGAACATTGTCTACTTTTTTGCTTCTCTCGTCGGTGGTAGGGTCCGTACCTCGTCGGAGATGATGTCGTCGATAGTCTCACCGGATTTGCAAATCCCGTCGGTGATGTCCCCTTTGTTTTCTCCTCCCATTGGTTTTGTCTCTTTGTTGCCGGTTGGTTTGGTTTGTTTTTTGTTTAGTTCTTGGTTAAGTTCTAGTTAGGTTTTAGTTAGGCTTTTGGTTAGGATCTGGTTAGTTGTTGCTCTAAATTAATCATTTAGTTTTCTCTCTGGTTCGATCGGGTGCTGCGCTCTCTTGGGTTTGGTTTCTTCCGTGTTGAGGAAAGTTTCGCTCTTTGTCCGTACTTCAAAAACTTGTTCGAAGTCTTTATTTTTTTGGGTTCTATCTAGGCGTCAAAATAGTCGGCTGTGTATCAGTTTCGACATCGCCATTTCTAAGAGATTTGTGGATCCAAACTCTCCGGTTCAGTTCCCTGATCTTCATCATTGCGGTACACTCATTCGCCATTGGAGGATTCATCATCGCTCTGAGCTTCATGATGCTAGGTGGTGCTTTCATTTATTGGACAGCATATGACATCTGGAATGAATCTGTTCCGCCAACGATCACAGAAAAAACTGACACCTTACAAGCATACCCGGATTGCTTTCCTTGACCCTTTGTTCGCTAATGTATGGTGTACACAATACATGAGAGATTTCGTTGGAAAAGAGAAGAAGTGGGTGTTCTCAAAGGCTTATGATGATCTCTTCAATGGTTTAATTCCCACATTTGCTGCAACTGAAAAGATATGTGTGCAAGACGTTGATACCTTGTACATTCCTCACAACATAGAAAACATGCATTGGGTGGCTTTGGAGGTTGATTTGCTAAAACAAAGGATCAAAATTTATGACTATGACTATAGGTTGTTCCAGGATAATCAAGTATATGACAGCTGCAAGGCGTATTCGAGGATGATTACCCTTATGGTGAAGCAATTTTCGCCAAAAGAGATACGTTTCAAGATCAGTGCGGCTGCCTACACCATGTATAGGGTGAAAACCATTCCACAAAATATTCAATCAGGTGATTGTGGGGTTTATACACTGAAATACATTGAGTGCTTGGCCATTGGATGTATTTTTACAGGGCTGAATGATGACGCCATGGGTGATATCCGTGAAAGATATGTGGCTGAGTTCATGGATGAGCTACCAGAAGAGGAGACTGAGACTATAACCATAACAGACCCAAACCCACGTGTCGAGATCGATGACATCTGGACTGAATCTGTTTCGACAACGATGACACAAAAATCAGACACCAGACAAGAGTACGGCTTCGTTGGGTCATCGCAGTGACTGTTGATTATACACATATTTGATTTTATATTTCTTGGTTGTGCCTTACACATCTTACTTTTACATAACTTGGTTTTTCTCTTACTAGTTTTACATGTTTTGAGACATATGGTGTTTTATATCGCCAACTTTGAAACGTTATTATGAAATACAGCATATTTTTGAGGTTTACCACGTTAGTTTTTTAAACCTATCACCAAGGAGCTTTGGTACGTGTGGAGTGGAAGTGATGTTTGTGTTCAGTTGACTTTCTTTTTAGCTGCTTATTTCTTTAATTTCTCCTCAAGTTTCACGCCCAATCGTGTACGTCCTGAGCTTCTACTAATATCTTACATATAGAGATTTTCAAACATGAAATGCAATTTTCTTGGTTAATTTGACAGATCAATATCGACATGTAGAGTGCACCTAAGCCTAATTTTCAAGAGTTATTATTGTATTCCAGTAAATTAAAATCTAAGATTGCAAAAAATGACAACTAAAGCGGTATTAAGTGTTATGTAGGTAGATGAAAAATAGAAATATCCACTGTAAAAAATATGCTGAAAAATTAAGACATACATTTTCGTTTATTATGCCCAACTTGATGACATTTGGTATAAGTGTAATCTTTTCTTAATCTTTTTTTTCTCCATTACCACTTCGAATGTGGACTTGATGCGTGAGGTCTTTGGTTTATCTGGCTGTTGACGTACAACCGGCGGTCTACAAAGTTTCTTTGCAACGTCATCAAGCACGGATAGTGCAGCATCTCTTGGTGTTACACTTCTGGAGTATGCATTGTATAAGTACGTTGTATGAAAGTACACATGTGTAAGGGATATACGCGACTGTGTAGACGCTTCAGCTGCAGCAATAGCATGAACACACGGTATTTTATCCAAATCATACCTTTTGCAAGAACACTTTCTATGAGTCAAATTGACCACGTGTGACGTTGTAGGACTTGTGACTTGTGATTGATGCTCATCTGTCTCCTGAACAGTATATTGTCTTGCTTCTTCAACTTTACCTGCTTGAAATAAATATAATAAACGTTAAAAAAATCTACATCACTAGAAGAAAAATAAATCTTACACATGTAATTACAAACATGCAAGATAAAAAAAATAAAACTATAGTAAATAACGAGTTACCTTAAGTAGTTTTTTGACCCCGGTTGTAAGAGTGGTTGCCATCAAACTTGCATTTCTCCTCCTTGTTGCGAACCACCTAGTTAACATAGACCTAATTGCATCCACAAGTGGGACAATAAGATAACTTCTCGCCTCGCTTAATGCGTGGTTGATTGACTCCGATATGTTTGTGGTGGTTATATTATATCTATTTTCTGGAAAATGTACTCGACTCCATAATCGTACATCAACTCTATGCAAGTAATCATGTAGTGCAGGATTCAAAGCTCCAATCTGTTGAAATAATTCATTGAACTCTTGTAACTTATATGCAGATGCAGCTTTCTTAACAAGCCTAAAAGCGTCGCCACCTCGAAATTTTAAGAGAATGTTTTTACTCAGATGGTAGGTACAAATTCATCTGGCGGATAGAGGGTACACTTTCAGAGTAGCTTTCGCTATTGATCTATGCCTATCTGAAATAATAGCGAGCTCTTTATCATCTGGAATGACACGATTCAATTGAGTAAAAAACCATTCCCAAGACTCATTATTCTCTGTGTCAACAACTGCAAAAGCTATAGGAAATATATTGAAATTCCTATCTTGCATCGTGGCGGTTAGAAGCGTACCTTTATATTTTTCCAGCAAGAAGGTTCCATCAACAACAACTACTTTCCTCATATACCGATATCCTTGTATACTAGCATCAAATGCAATGAATAAAAACTTGAACTTGTCTTCACTGTCTACGTCAAGTTTTATAAGTGTCCCCGAATTTGCTCGTCTGATCATATATAAGTATGATGGAAGTTCATCATAAGTGCTCTCTGAATTACCCATAACCAACTCACGAGCTCGCTGTAAAGTACGATGAGCTTTCCAGTACTTCATCTATACACCATAATGAAGGAACAATTAATATTGCATTAAATGTACAACACTGGATATTAATATAGAAATAACTGTACAAAAAAATAAATCGACGATAAAAAAATAAGTCTACCACAGACGAATAATTAAAAGATGACAAACCTTCAGCTCATATCACTTATTCAAGGAGTCAACTACATGAATCGGTAAGACAGAAGGGCCAACACCACCTACGAACTCTTTGTATAGACGTCCTAAAATATCTAGAGTAGCTTGGCGAGAACGAGTTGAACGCTCTGTAACAGAGTATGTGTGTTGTCCAACATATGTCTTAATTACAAAACATGGATTATCTCCAACATGCGAAGCACGAACTCTCCACTCGCAACCTTTAACCCAACACTTTACACCCAAAACCTTCTTTGATGAGTATACAACATCAAAGTCAAATTGATGTGTAACACAAAGAATCTTCAATCTTGATTCGAACTCCTCTTTTGTTTTGTAACACTGTCCAACTGCTAACTCAAACAAACTCTTTTCTATCTCCAAGTACTCATGAGTAGATGACAAATCACGTTTTTTAGGTGGAAGATTTTTACCATCAGACTCATCTTCTTCATTCTTTGGATTGATTGTCCTGTAATCCTCATCTCCAGAGCTTGCACCGTCTGGATCGTCGCAATAGTCAAATCTACAATCATCGTCTTCTATATTTTCGTGCCCATCAAAACTACCATCGATACCTCCATCTTCAAGTAGAGGTTGTGACATATGAACTTTCTCAGAAATCTCAACATATAGGCGCATCGTCTCTTTTTGAAATTGTTTCAAAAATCCATTCAATTGTCTTGAATTTCTAACAACAACAGGTTGAGTATCTTCAGGTAATTTTTTCAGAATGTCACTGGAAAATATATAACTCAATTTTACCTCATGTTGTACTTCACTCAACCCAAAATCCTCATATACCATTCCAAGAAAATCGCCAAAATTTGGTTCTTCAGCCACTTCAAAAAATTTACAACCCTTCAATTTATCCACGTAGAAAAACCATCGATTCTTCTCAAATTTCCAATTCCCACATACTAAAACAATATTATCCATTGATCAATGATTTGGAATAAGAAAAAACAAACATAGAAGAAGCAAGAAATGGTGATAGCGTTATTTGCAGGTGTGGAGGCGCAGCCAATTTGGAGATGGAGATACAAGCTTTATTAATTTAAGGGTAAACTTGTCATTTTAGCAATTGTAGGTTAAACGTGAAAATAAATCTATAGACTAGAAAAAATCTACAACACTGCAATAATAAAATTCTGCAACACTACAACAATAAATCTGCAAAATAAAATTAACTTTGCTACACTGAACAAAAAAATCATCGAGAAAGAAATCTACAATTTCAAGATAAAACTGCGATATATAAAAATAAATCTTCTAACAGTAAATAAATCACCGATTTCAAAATAAATTTGCAACACTAAAAAATAAATCCGCTAAAACAACTCTACACAAACGAAACAAATCTACATCATTCAACATAATATCTACGTATTTAATGTAAATAACACAAATCTGCAACACTTAACATAAACTCTACATAAACAACTCTATGAAATAAAATCTACGACCAAATTTAAATCTACATAACAATAAGATATATCTACGGAGAAACAAATCGACTAAACCATTGAAAATAACTCCGCACAAATAAATCTTCAAAAACGGAATAAATCAACATTAAGCAAAATATATCTACACGGAAATATAAAATCTCCAAAATGTCGTAGATTTATTCACCGTAGATTTATTTTCCGGTGATGCAGATTTCATTAATGGCATTTCTATAAATATTTTATTTTCATCAAAGACAAAAAGGACAAGGTGGATATTTAAAAACTTTCAGCAATGTTTAAGTAATTTCTAAATACGAGCGTTATTTTGATAATTACGCAATTTTTCAGCAATATTATAGCTAACCACCCTATATGAGATATATATATATATATATACATATATAAAGATATTATTGAATTACCTTTAACTTTGCAGTCTATAAAAAATCATGCATGTGTGAAGACTTGAACCCGTCAAACCAAACATTTTTTCTAGTTACCAGTTTAAGGAAACCTCTAAATTTCTTCAATACTTTTGTGTTTGAAAGATGAACTTATGTTTCAAATAGATGCGGTTTGGTAGGAACTTTTTTGGCAATTTCTTTCTAAATTTTGTTTTGCTCTTAATGGAGTGGGTTCTTGTATTACTTTAGGCATTCATTGGATCATGTTCAATCTTTACTTTGTGTGTTGCTCCCTTTCATTCTTGACGGCAAATACTGTCGGAATTTCTTGCAGAAGAGTTATTTCCGACATAATGCAATTGAAAAATGTGTCCACCATATATATCTTAATGGTTTATAACAGCATAATTTCCATCTAGAATTTGTCTTCCTGATGGATTCCAGATGACATACCCATTAAAAGAATACTAAATTAGTAAACAAAAACGAGTCGACGGTCTAATTACACCTCGAAACTTCGATATAACCACAATTGCACCTATTCTTTGACCCTCTGTCGATTTACCTTCAATTGATATGCCAAAGTTTTAATTGCACACAAAATTGATTCCAAAGTACTAATTGCACAGAAAATCGATTCCAAAGTAATAATTGCACATTCGACGGTCTAATTCCACCTTGAAACTTCGATATAACCACAATTGGTCAGTACGGTAAACCAATATTTCCCGACGAATGTGCAATTACTACTTTGAAATCGATTTTGTGTGTAATTAAAACTTTGGCATATCAATTGAAGGTAAATCGATAAAGGCTCAAAGAATGGGTGCAATTGTGGTTATATCAAAGTTTTGAGGTGGAATTAGACCATCGACCAAAGTTTTAATTGCACACAAAATCGATTTCAAAGTAATATTTGCACATTTGACGGTCTAATTCCACCTTGAAACTTTGATATAACCACAATTGCACCCATTCTTTGATCCTTTCAATTTCTGAAATTTTTTTGGTTAAAATTGGTCAGTACAGTAAACCAATACTTAACCGATAAATGTGCAATTAGTACTTTAGAATCAATTTTGTGTGCAATTAAAACTTTGGCATATCAATTGAAGGTAAATCGACAGAGGGTCAAACAATGGGTGCAACTGTGGTTATATCGAAGTTTCAAAGTGCAATTAAACCGTCCACCCAACAAAAACACATATAAAGTTTTAAGATCATCACGTAATTTAATTGCATATTAAAATAAAACTAGTAATAACCTGAAAAAGAATGATAGTATTAAGAGACCTCTCTAACACAGGCCAAAAGACCCGATAAGACTAAGCTTTCCAAGAAATAACCTATGAACCCTCTCTTGCTCTCTAGTTTGTGTTTATGTGTTGTTGTGAGTTCTTGTTGATGATCTCTTCCAACTATATTAATATGATTGTATGACTATTCAGGTTGAGAATCGACTTGAAAGCTCTTTTTCCCTCTTGGAATTAGATCTCTTGTTTGTCATGAAATCATCAACACCAACAAATCGTGATGGGCTTGAAGTCCATTAACTTTGATTCCTAAAGTCTTGGTCCTTGAACCAACTCGGAGAAGATCTGGCTAGTTGACCTGAGACTATGATAACAGTAATCTGCACTATGCCGTACACATATTGTACCATATTCAAAAACATATAACAGTATAGAATTGAAAAGTAAAAATACGACAATTACATCCTCATCTTTCTTATTAGATGGACAAGACTTAAATCATAATTTAAACCTCTCAAACCCCAAACACTATCATTCGAAATTATTTGATTTCATAAATAGAGGTATTTAATCACTTCACCTAAAACATTTCTTGAATACTAAATTATCATTATTGATTACTGTTTGAAACAACATTAATATCATCTTCAATTTTTTCGTAGTTAATTCACCCTAAGCCTTTAACACTCCTCTTCATACGGCTTCAAATTTTTTCTGAGTCAATATCATTATATCACCATAGTACATAATAAATAATTACACGAATTTTTTTTTCCCAAATAACAACTATTTCATTAATTAAACCAAAGTCATACATTGTTCGTCAAATTGAACCAAAGATACTAACCACTCTACGCGCTAACGCATCGGCACAGTGGTTTGCGTCTCTTTTCTTTTCTTGAAAGATAATGAAGGGATCAGATGTCTCTCTGAGAGTTATTCACTTCACTTGTAAAACCTATCAACTTCCGATAGAGCAGAGGGGCGTGAATAGCATCAAACAAGATTTGTGAATCCCCTCAAAAGTGACATGATTAAACCCAAGGTTATCGGTCACATTTATTGCCCTTACAAGAGCTGAAGCTTCAGCATCCAAACTAGAACGAAGTCGGGGATAAGCTTTGTAGCCCAGCCATTTAACCTCGCCTTCTTCATCTCGAAGGATCCAGCCTACACCACATAGGTTCTTATTCTCATCCCAAGATCAGATGCATCAAAATTACATTTAAAAGAACCTGATTGTGGGGGCCTCCAACGTTGTGTAACTGATCGGATGACAGGCTGAGCTTATTTAGCCTCAGTGTTGCGGTTGTGAGCATCCTATTCATCTCTGTCCTCCTCCGCTAAGCGTACCACCTCATGTATATCCAGATCAGTACCCTCAAACAAAAACAAGTTCCTTGATTTCCAAATCCTCCACAACAACCAAGGAAAGATGGTCAAACTCCTTCTCTCTTCATCCGTCAACTGTTGTGTATCATTAACAACCTACAACAACATTGGAGAATATAGAGGCTGAAGGATAAGGGTAAAACAAGTTTGCCAATAGTGAAATTGCCAAAACCAAGCGAGCATAGGGGCAGAGGAACAGTACATGATTGACGGATCCCACTTCACCACCACATCTCGAACAAGATTTATCAAGAGTGAGCTTTTTCATGCTCAAATTACCTGCCACCGCAAGGCAGTTGGTTATGCACCTCCACAAAAAATTCTGCACCTTCGGGTAAATCAACAAAGCCCAAAGTTGACTCCCTGGCTCCTTCAAGTTTAACTACTACTGTACCCCTGTTGAATATAATTGAGTTTTCTAAAGTTACGTATAGTTAGGAAGATTAGTTATGTTAATTAAGTTGTTATCACATCAACAGTTACAAATGTTTAGACAAGAGTTATGTCTTTCTAAATATAAGTTGTGTCCTTTAAGTTAGTGTTTGTTCGATTAGTTTTAAGTCAAGAGTTACAATTTTATGTGGTGTCTATTCACTGTATATATAATACAGTTTTGTATTGATGTAAAACCAACAAGTTTCAGATAAATTAAAAGTTCATATTTCAGTAATATCAAATCTATGTTTCTCTTCTCTTCTTCTCATCAATATTCTAACATGGTATCATAGCTTATGTTGGTCTTGAGACATGTTCAAGCACAATAAGTATAAGAAGAAATCCTCGGCGAGAAGAAGAGCAAGATGGAGACGAGAAACCGAAAAGAAGAAGAAGAAGAAGAGATGGTGACAAGAAAGAGCACCATCAATCTACACAAGCATATTCAAATGTTGTAACTTCAAGAGGAAGGCTTGAAAGGGTTGAAGGAGATAGGAAATCTTCTCAAAAGGAAATGGAGATTGTGGATATGAAGATGGAGTTTATAAAGAGAGTTCTGAAACTTTGTTCAAAGAAGGAAAGAGGATGCTTACCTCAAAGAAAAATGGAGAACATCCTCATGCTTACCTCAAAGAAAAATGGAGCACATGAGGATGTTTACCTCAGAGAAAAATGGAGCACAAGAGGATGCTTACCTCAGAGAAAAATTGAGCAAACGTCAAGGAGATATGATGGTGATCATAGAAAGACACCAAGCAAGAAAGGAGGATGCTTACCTCGAAGAAAAATGGAGCACAAGTCGGTTGAAAGGATAACCGAAAAAGACGTGGAGAAGATTCACGCATAAGACGTCACAGAGACATTAAGGAGGATGCTTACCTTGGAGAAAAATGGAGCACTATTCATTTGAAGAGATTACCGAAGAAGATGTGAAGAAGTTCACGCAAAAAAATTTTGTGATCAAGAGGACACCAAAAAGGGAGAAAGAAGTAGTTTGAGATGGAGTGGTGGGCAGATAGATTCGGACCATCATCTTCAATTGCGGGTGACTGTTGACTTCGGACGAACCAGACATTGATATACCCACCGTTGGAAAGATCTATCTGTCTAGTTTCCGGAACAGGTTTCGGATTCAGAATCAAAGATACAGTTCTAAAGTGTTGATTCCAGATTTGGCACAAGGAGTGATTAATAGGTATCTGATAATTTAAGGTGAGAATGAGGGGCAAGAATTCTGTTTAATTAAGGATGCAAAGAGAATTAAGTATATTATTGCTCGAGTGCGCGTAAGAACATCATAGAACCCTTGGGTGAATTCCTCCTCTATTTATAATGTATAGAGTCGGTCCTTGGGTGGTTACAAATATCTAATTTTTCTTATCTAAATAGGAAATCTTTCATATTTCTATATTTGATATCTTCGGATCAGGAAATAATACTTATCCTAACAACATTCATGATTCTTTGCTGGATCTCCAAAAGATATGAGTCGGTGAAGGATCTCCGAGACATCCGAGATATGCTCTTCAGTTACTCGGATGTGTTCTCTAACTCTCGAGATACGATA
>WJSH01001265.1:122278-143511 GCA_009757365.2 Lepidium campestre | reverse complement strand
CCCCCCCCCCCCCCCCCCAAGACTCGAATAACGAGTCGATTTTCGAGTTTAGGTTCCTTAGCCTATTTCTGGAATCTTCGGTCCACGTGTCATCAGATGATTGGTCATGAGCTAGGGTTAAATAGGTTGCTAGACGTAATGATGTGAAGATGTCTCGGTTTCTGGTATTCGACGCTTCATCTCCCGATCATTTCCCAATAAATACTGGATTTAGTTCATCTAAAATTATTTGCTCAAAATCGTCTCTCGCAAAAAGGTATTCTTTCTCTCTTCTTTCTCTTTCTTAAGTTTCCCAATTTTCCGAGGCGTTTCTTTTTCGTTAGACTTTAGGCTTTGATTATTAGTCTAGTGAACACTATGAGGGTTAATTCTAGTAAGAACTCTGAATCGGTCGAGGTAGATATCGTGGGTCATTCTGGGGACGCTGACCAGATGAATGCTGAACATGAACATTCATCAGGGGTTCGTGAGGTTGATCAGAATGCCTAGATCAACTAGGATGTCGTTATTGAGGAGGACGCCGAGGGGAACATGGCGAGAAATTATGAAACATGATCCACCACTGCTTCTCCCAATTTCATCTCGGGATGGACCGCCGAGCAAGTGCTGGCTTGGATGGGAAGTTTAGAATGGCCCTCTTCCAATCTTAGCAAGTATCAGATGTTCAAAGCAATTATTAATTGCCCGATACTTGGCGGTGTTGATATTAGGTTTTCGACGCCCGAGGAGAGGCCTTGGAATCCACCAAAAGGATATATTACTATGTATGAGTGGTGGTTTACGGATTGCCGGATGTGGTTGCTTCTGGCTTGGCTTTTCACGAATTACTGCGGACGCCGAGGTATACGTGTTCATAATTACACTTCTCCGGCGTGAGAAATATAATGTCAGTGCTGATTCTTGGAGGAGAAAATAAAGTCCATATATCGGCCGGATTCTTTGAAGATATCACACAATTTATTGCCAACAAAGCTAAAGATGGCACGTACTACGCCAAATCTAGGAAGGGATATTCTCTAGTTTCTGATTATTCAACTAAAATCACGAGAGTTGGAAATCTCGTTATTTGTTTGCTCAGATTAGTGAGAAAACCGTATACTATCCAATCAAAGGTTGTGAGGATTGGTGGTTGCCTGAAACTGGTAGTTTTCTGTTAATGAACGTCTCAACAAAAAAAAATTTACATGACTATCCTTAACACGTGATTTTTATTTTCATGAAAGCATCCGTGTTGGAGAGGTCTTACTCCATCTCACAGGGAACTCGTTGAGAAATTGAGGTTGGTTCCTAAGCTTAGCTATAAAGATATTTCCGAGACTCAGCTAACGAGGAGTAGGAGAAGAATCGACAAACGTTATCATATATCGGGTGTGTATGTCGGCTTGATCGTACCTTCATTGCAGTTACGCAAGAAAACATAGGAATGGAAGATTTCAACATCCTAGATATCTCAGTTGGGAGGAACTGCATGCTCCGACAAAGCACGAGGTTGAAACACGAGTAAACCCTCAGAAGCGTGCCGAGATATCTGGACTGTCTGCTCCAGCTCCAGCAAAGAAGGCGAAGCTGAATAAGTCTTTCAGCTTTACTCACGAATATAAGAGGAACGTTCCTCTTCCCTCGTTTCCTATGGATTGTGCGGATTTATTCCACAAGATCCAAGACGTAACCTGCGATTTTCCTGACATTGATAAAATTGTGTATCGGGAGGATTATGAGGAAAATGCTGCAATCGTTGCCAAAGTTGAACTTCTTCCTTAGATAAACTGCTAGATCTCTTGTTATTAGTTTTTTTTACTGATATAAGTTAGTTTTCGTAGCTTATTTGCCAGATGAACAGGTCCGCAATGATCCACGAGAGGAACGCAGTGGAACGAGGTCCAACCGAAGAGAAAGTTTTGTGATTACGGTGTTTGGCCGATAGAGCTGGGGCTAACGCGCTGAAAGCTAAAGAGGCGAAGCAAGCTCTCTTCAAGGCTAATAAGGAACTCGCCGAGGTGAGGAAGAATCTCTCCGCTGAACGCCAGAAAAGCCAAAAAATTGATTCTTCTGTTATTTCTTTGATCGAGAAGCTACCAAAGGTTGAAGATCATCTGTCTTGTGCTGAGCAAGACCGAAAAGAAGCTCTCAAGCAAGCGGACAAGTACGAGAAACGCAATCTGAAGCTTTCCTCCGAATTATCCAAGGTAATAGAGGAGTTTGACAGTCGTTTTGCTGAAGCGCCATAAGCTGAAAAGTTGAAGGTTGCTCAAGAGATGTCTGCGCAGTTTGGAGTGCGGTTGCAGCGTATCTCGGCTCGTTTCAATGATCTGGATTTGAACTTCAACGCCCGAGTTAAATATGTCTAGTATGTTGGAAATTTGACGTGTATCCGTTCTGTGGCGGAGAAGGTGTCAGTTCCTCATACTATTATCAAGTATCTGGAAGAAAAGATTGTGGAGGCTAAGGTAGTTGTGGATAATGAGACTATCACCGTGCTGCTGCCTGATGACTTGTATGTTCCGGTTGTTGAGCTTGATCAATCGTCCGGGAACCCGACCGTTATCTCAGAACAGCCTGAGGTTAGTATTCAAGGTTTTCAAATCGTTGTTCCTCCTCCAAAACGACTTATCAATCAATACGGTTCGAATGACAAGATTATTTTTCTGAAGGTTCGAAAGGACAAGTTACCCGCAAAGGGCTCAGACGATCCTGGGAATGAAGCGTAGGATGCGTTGCACTTTTCTTGATTTATTTTGGCTATGAATGGCCTTTGTTGTAAAGACATTGTTTAAGCTAATCCTTATTGTTTATGTATCTCGGATATATATATTTTTTGTTTTATATTTATATCTGCTCCTTTAACTAGATTATCTTTTGATAGAAATTAGTTATGACGGAACTGTTTGATTAGACGAGGTTTCCAGTTCGGACTGTTAATATATCGGCTGATAAGAGTGGTGATAAACTGATATAGAATTTATTCGTGCTCGTAAGGCTACAAGTTGTAAATCTTGGTTTTAGGACTTTACGAAGTTTTTGTTTGCGAAGTTTTTATGGATAATTAAGTTCCCGATCCTCGAATATATTGACTGTGTAGAAGAATCGATCGGTGACTTGTAATGATGCCGGTAAGTACAAGACTTCGACAATACTTACTCGAAAGAGGTTTCAAGACTTAGATAATGAATCGCGAGGTTTCAAGACTCGGCTTTCTTGGTTCACTAATTTTGATTCAGGATTATGGCGAAGATAATTCAACTTACTTCCTTCATCAATAATTAGGTCCAATTTTCTAGTTTGCGAGGTTTCAAAAGACTCGGCTTATGTGGAAAACTAGTTTGACTTACGAGGATTGAGTAGTCTCAGAGGAGTCATTGTATAAACAGGTTTCGACTTATAGTTGCGAGAATTGGATATCGACTTTTAATAGTTGCGAGAGTTAGATCTCAACTTTTAATTGTTTTTTTCTTTTTTTTTTCTTTTTGCGACTGCGCTTGTGAGCTGCCTATGTACCCAAAAAGGATCAAGTCAGAAACGTAGTTCTTGTTTTTACACCAATGAAACGTCTAATAATAGAAACATTTCAAATTGATGGAGTTCCAACTTCGCGGGATAGCTTCCTCGGACATCGTAATAAGTTTGTATACTCCCGGTTTGACGACTTTAGACACGAGGTATGGGCCTTCCCAGTTTGCGCCGAGTTTACCGGCATTTAATTCGACGGTATTTTCAAAAACCTTGCGTAAAACCAAATCGCCGACTAGAAATTGCCGACCTCGGACCTTCTTATTATAGTATTTGGCTGCACATTGCCGATAATTCTGGACACGGAGTAAAGCAACATTACGCAACTCTTCGACATCGGCAAGTGTGGATTGGAAGAGTTTCTGAGTAATGTTTTCATCGGTTGAGATGTGTAATCGTCAGAGAGTCGGGATGCTTGCCTCAGCAGGGTCCAAGGCCTCCATTCCATGTGAGAGTGAGAAAGGAGTGCGCCCGGTTGATCGTCGTGGAATGGTTCGGTGCGACCACAAAACGTCATCTAGTTCATCAGCCCAACAGCTTTTCTTTGTGTCCAGACGTTTTTTGAAACCATCAAGAATATGCTTGTTAGTAGCCTTGGCTTGACCATTCCCCTTAGGGTTCTGCAGAGTTGACTTGCTTAAACGTATCTTCCATCGTACGCAGAAGTTCTCGAATTTAACCGAAGTAAACTGGGAGCCGTTATCGATAACGATTTTGTACGAGAGTCCGTGTTGGCAGATGATATTCTTCGAGATGAATTTCTGCACATCTTTGTCATGTATTTGGGAAAACATCTTGGCTTCTACCCACTTAGTGAAATAGACGGTCATGACAAGGAAGAAACGCTTTTGACGAGAATCGGAAAGAGGGCCGACAATATCCATTGCCCAACGCATAAACAAGTATGGCATTGCAGAAGAGGTCAGTTATTTAGTTGGGGCGTGAATTAACAGAGCGTGACGTTGGCATTGCTTGCAATACGCAACATATTTTACGCAATCAGCCGACATTGTTGGCCAATAGTAGCCCAAGCTTCAAACATTGAAGGATAATGCCCGACCTCCGGAATGGTGTCCACCGGCTCCTTCGGGAGTCTCTTGCATTACCCGTTGTACTTCATCACCGTAAATACAACAAAGTAGGGTGTCGTTCATACTTTGGCGATACAGATTTCCTTCGAGTTGAAGGTAATAGGCACACTTAGCCTTCAAGCGTCGGACTTCCCACCTATCGTCGGGAGTTTCACCATCTTCAATGTAAGTTAGTATTTTGTCATGCCAGTCGATAGCGCTCGGCATGGCTGTTGGCACAGTATCGGCAGTATCATCAACAACTTCATCGGCATGTTGAATCACGAGACATTCACCTTTAGGTAGATTAATACTAGGGAAATCAATACTTTCGACTGGAATTACCCGGTGCTTGATAGGATCCGAAGTGGACGCTAAGCCAGCAAGAGCATCGGCAGATGTGTTTTCTGCTCTGGGAATTTTGTCGATTTTGAAGTCTAAACCATGAGTTAAACTTTTTGCAACCTTGACATAGGCTTCCATCCGTTTGTTCTAGGTGTCGTAGCCTACGTTATACTGATTGACGACCAGTTGGGAATCGTAGAACCAACGGATAACCCGTGCTCCAATTGCTACGACAACCTTGATTCCTGCAATAAGAGCTTCGTACTCTACTTCGTTGTTGGAGGCTGGAAAAGCCAAATGGAAGGATTGTTCTAGAATGTCTCATATCGGATTCCAAGCGAACGCCAATGCCTGAACCATGCTGTGATGCAGAACCATCAACAAAAAGCTTCCAGATGCAACTGGTTTCCTCAATCACTATCTTGGGTGAAAGCTCGATGAGAAAGTCGGCCAAAACTTGTGATTTGGCGCTCGTCCAACTTTTGTAGTCGATATTATACTCGCTAAGCTCAATTGTCCATTTGGTTAAACGTCCGAATTGGCTCGGGCTATGAAGTATCATCCGAAGTGGATGATTGGTCAGGACATTTATGGTGTGAGACTAGAAATAAGGTCTCAACTTGCGTGCCGATATAACGATAGCGTATGCCAACTTCTCGGTAGACGAATAACGAGATTCGGCACCATCAAGGGATTTACTCATGTAGAAAATTGGATACTGAGTACCTCGGTCCTCTCTGACCAACACGCTGCTGACTGCCGATGACGACACTGCAATATAGAAATATAGCGGTTCTCCCTCTTCAATTTAGGAGAGTATTGGCGGTGTCGAGAGATATTCCTTTAACTGGGTAAAGGTGGCTTCACAAGTATCATCCAATTTGAAAGTCTTATTCCCTCGGAGGAGTTGGTAAAACGGTAAACATTTATCGGTACAACGTGAGATGAACCGATTAAGCGCTGCGATTCGCCCAGTTAGCCGCTAAACCTCACGCTTATTTTTAGGAGAAGGTAGATCTTGAATTGCCGAGATTTGTTTTGGGTTGGCCTTAATGCCCTGTTTGGTGACGATATAACCCCAAAATTCACCGGAAGTGACACCAAAGGTACACTTTGTCGGGTTCAGCTTCGTCTGGTATTCGTTCAGGGTCATGAAACATCTGGTGAGGTGACCCACATGATCCTTGGCTCTTTTGGATTTAACGAGCATATCATCGATGTAGACTTCCATTGTGTCCTCAAGTTGCTCGGCGAACATCTTGTTGACAAGGCGTTGGTAGGTTGCGCCGGCGCTCTTGAGGCCAAATGGCATGACTTTGTAACAATATGTTCTGAGGTCTGTGATGAATGTTGTCTTTTCTCGAGAAAGCGTCCATGAAAGAGAGGAGTTCATTACCAGTAGTTGCTTCAACGAGTCTGTCGATGTCCGGTAATGGATAGATATCCTTAGGGTACGCTTTGTTCAAGTCGGTGAAGTCCACACAGATTCGCCACTTCCCATTTTTCTTCTTAAGACAGACTGGGTTAGCCAACCATTCGGGGTATTGCACCTCAACGATTGATCATGCCTCGGTATTGCACCTCAACAATTCTTCATCGTTAACGGCTTTAATCCGTTCAGGTCCCAACTTCCGACGCTTTTGTTTGATCGGCTTATATGTCGGATCAACGTTAAGTTCCTGACTAGTAATACATGGATTAATTCTGGGCATATCGTTTGTAGACCAGGCAAAAGTATAGACATTATCAGACAAGAGCTTGACCAACTGCTGGCGAAGTTCTTTACTTTGATCTGCTCCTATTCCGATACAATGCTCCGGTTTTGTAGTTTCAATATTCACCTGCTCAATCACCTCTTGAGCTGGTTTCTCGGGAGATGGAAGCTCTAGACCACCTTGTATCATTGGAGTGTTCGTGATTGCGCAGGCTCTGTCTCATAATTTTTTCTCGGTGATGAAGCAATTGCGCGACGCCTGTTGGTCGCCGCGAAGTGTATAAACTTCCTTTTCAGTTGGAATTTTCACACATTGATGATAACTCGAAGGGATAACGCGCATAGAGTGAACCAAGGAGTGCCGAGAATTACATTTTAGATCGGTGGTTTATCAAGGATGAGGAACATGACCCAACATGTCATATCGGTAACATATATCGGCAATTTGACAATTTTAGTAGCATGAATAGAACTGCCATCAAAAGCCGTGAGTGGTCTGTCGACTGGCTTGATCTGAACATCCAGGAGAGACATCTTATCCAGGGTCGCCTGAAAGATTAGATCGACTGAGCTTCCAATATCGATCAGTATCCGAGATACATCGCAGTCCGAGATTTGATGTTTAATGACAAGAGGATTGTTATGAAACTCTCGAACGAGGTTTTTGGAATCATCGGGCGATCATTAGATATGGTAGTCTTCTCCTCATCGGTATAAGGGTGATTGTGGATCGACGTAACTGCCTGGCGTTTATACTTTTTCATCGATTATACTCTGTCATCACTCGATTGCAAGCCTCCCATGATAAAAATGACGTCAGTGCGAGCCGGAGGAAGTCCCGAAGAGTCGTCATCCTGAGTGGGCGCCGAAAGGAGGAGTTGATTACTTATCAGAGGACGGTGGGTTTCACGGTTATAGGTTATGGCTCCTTGGTATTTCTTTGTTTTTGGCTATGAAATTATCGGATTACTTCTTTGGATGCATCTACTCCTCCAGCGTTATACTGCGTCAGCAAGAACTCCTGCAACTGCTTACACTTGGAGGTTAGATGTTCTGTTCGTTTATGGAATGCACGGTATGCTTCTCTCTCGTAGATATTATACCAAGGCTTAGCTTTAGTCCAAGGCTTGGAACCTTTCTTGGCGGGAGCGTCGTTAATTTGAAAGGCAGTTGCCATTCGGCCCTTTCCTTTATTGAAATGATGTCTCGGCTCTTGGTACTCCTGTCTCGGCTTCGAAGTCTCGGCTAATCTCATCATTTTGTAACCACGCTCCAACACATCTTCTTCATCTTCGTATTCGGCATGTCGGGCGACCCTGTGTAACGCATCATCAATTGTAATTGGTCGGTGCACATGTATATCCCGTCGTAACTTGGCACTGGTCAATCTCATCCGCAAAGCTTCAATCGTGACATCCAGACTAATGTTGGCCTTCATCATGATTGTCTGAAAACGTTCGATATAGGACCTTAGGGATTCGCCAGAAGCTTGTTTTAACGTTCGTAACTCGGCAGCCGAGTTACTAATGTTGATAAGCATAGAGTAATGACGAAGGAAAGATTCGGTTAACTATTCGTAGATGTAAATAGAACTCGGGGCGAGCCTAGCGAACCATCCAAGAGCATCGCCTACCAGGTTTTCGGCGAAGAGCTGACAGAAAACAGCGTCACACTCTTCAGGCAAAAATTGGTTCGACCCATAGCAATGTTAAACGCCGTTAAGAACTCTTGCGGATCAGATTTTCCTTTATATGTCGGACATCATATTTTAGGCCCGAGACACTGCGGGAGTCTTTGCATTATCAGTGCAAACATGACATTCTATGTCTCGGCAAAATGCTCCGGGGCTGCGCTAGTCGCCTGATGGAATTGAGATCATAGCCCGCAGACAGTCTCCTGCATCGCATGAAAGTCGGTGGGATTAACTCCAGTATGCGGTTTCATCACTCTATAGGGTGCTCCGGGTATGTCAGTGTTTTGAGGATTGGGAGTGGTACCAAACAAATTACGCTGTAGTCCGACAAGCATCTCAGCGCGTTGCGGGTCGGGTTGACCAAACAATGGTGGTAATACTTGTTTTGCCGTTCGAGCTTCAATTTGGGCAAAATGCTCACGGTTATGCCGATCCATATCGTCTAAACGCTGGAACATAGAGTTCAATAGCTTGAGTACTGATGACGCAGGCAACAACGTGTCTATCAGCTTTCCATGTGGCTCGGTAAAGGTGGGGGATCGTCAGTCGTACCTTCAATGAGTGGTGGAATTCCTGCCGGGGGTGTCGGATCTCTAGGACCTCGAGTTGTGGTTTCATCGCCAAGCACTTGATCAAGGAATTGGTTGTTGGTGAGAGCAGATTGCGGAACGTCGTCGTCAGCCATCGTTGTGGTGAGAACCTCTGTGCTTCCTTTTGCGTGTAAGAATTCTTCTTTGTCATCCCCACAGACGGCGCCAACTGTTGATACCAGATTTAGCACAAGGAGTGATTAACATGTATCTAATAATTTAAGGTGAGAAGGAGGGGCAAGAATTCTGTTTAATTAAGGATGTAAAGAGAATTGAGTATATTATTGCTCGAGTGCGCGTAAGAACATCATAGAACCCTTGGGTGAATTCCTCCTCTATTTATAATGTATAGAGTTGGTCCTTGGGTGGTTACAAATATCTAATTTTCCTTATCTAAATAGGAAATTTTCCATATTTGTAGATTTGATATTTTCGGATAAGGAAATAATACTTATCCTAACAATATTCTTGATTCTTCGCTGGATCTACAAAAGATATGAGTCGGTGAATGATCTCCGAGACATCCAAGATATGCTCTTTAGTTACTCGGATGTGTTCTCTAACTTCTGAGATACGATATCTCCGAGATATTGACCAAATACTTCCTTCGTATATGGTCTTCTTTCTTAATGGGCATGGAATCTTAGTGGGCCCGAGATTGGGTCGCAGATCCACCTCCAACATAAAGTTATAACCGTTTTTGTAGAGCGTATCAAATCTGTCACGAATGTCAAAGAGTCGGGCAAAGAGAAGGTTACGAATGAATGGATACGAATGATCGGGTACAAACAATTGGGTACCATCATAGGGGTATGAAGACAAGATGCAAGCACCAAAGGGTGTGAACACCAAAGATCGAGATTACCAAAGGGTGTGAATATACTAAAGGTTGTGATTATTTGTGATTATCAAAGGAAATGTTCACTAAAAGGTGCAGATACCAATGGGTATGAGAAGACATGACAGCTTAGAAAAAGAGCAGAGTGGAGAGAAGTTATGAAGGAGGAGATTCAAATGATTAAAAAGCTTGGAGTCAAAGAAAAGCTCAATTAAGGAGGAGTATTAAATATAGTTGAGTTTTCTAAAGTTATGTATAGTTAGGAAGATTAGTTATATTAATTAAGTTGTTATCACATCAACGGTTACAAATGTTTAGACAAGAGTCATGTATTTCTAAACATAAGTTGTGTCCTTTAAATTAGTGTTTGTTCAATTAGTTTTAAGTCAAGAGTTACAACTTTATGTAGTGTCTATTCATTGTATATATACAGTTTTGTATTGATGTAAAACCAACAAGTTTCAGATAAATTAAAAGTTCATATTTCGGTAATATCAAATCTATGTTTCTCATCAATATTCTAACACCCCCATGAATATGAAGGCTGGGCTGATTAATGATACCAATCTATGCACCATCTTTTATGTAATGCAACCACACCCAATAACCTGATTTGACGGAGTACAAACTGTTAGTATTAAAAGACCATGAAAAACCATCTTTGGCTGCCAAATTCCCAGGTTTATTTTGTAAAATTAAAGCCACATCTTCAGGATGGAAGAAGTACAAAAGATTCTGCACATTCCACTCATTTGATCCCTTTTCAATCAGGTCGGAAAGATGAATCTATGAGGTTGAAAAGCCTGCCTGGATCCTCTAGGGTCCGGGTGGTATTGAAGGCAGCCAAGTTCCAATGAATGTTGATGTCTGCTCCACAACCGATTTCTTTCTTGACTCCCCATGTAAGTAATTTCTGGCCATTCCTTATGCTCTGCCAAGCAAACGAATCTTGTGTCTTCCAAATCAGAACTCTTTGGTTTACGTGGATTGCTAAATTTGACTAATATTGATCATTTGACTCCTCATACTAACAAACTCAACTTCAAGAGATAAGACAATGGACAAGAAAAATGACAACGAAAAAGCTGTCGGAGCTAGACAGATCGCATGAACTGGTTTAAGGCATAATATGGTGGCACCGGGCATTGGACAAACCTAAAAAATGCTTCGAAAAGTTGCATCCTTTTTCGTAAGTCTTCTATTCTTATTGTTACACGTATGGCTCTTTAATTACGAGACATCTTTGAATCATGACCTTTCACTTCGAAGAGTTGTGGTTTTCCATTTGTGGATCTCGTTATTGCTCAAAACTTTTATCTATATATGTGTCACTCTTTTCGGAAAACCAATTTTTATTTACTAGTATTTAAAATGATATAGTTACTAACTACCTCTCAGCTCACGAGCTATCGAGATCCATAGCCAGAGCTTCAAGCTCGTGACTCCCAACGTCAATGGCGAAATCGCCTCTCGAATATAACAACTCACAATACAAGCATAACCCTCTCTTTCATTCAGAGACTCCTTTATATAAGAAAGGTTCTCTTTACAAATATGATATCTCCTCACTAATCAAATCCTACTAAACTGCCAAGTCATTTATATAGAAGATAACACAATCACTTAATCAGCTCCTACAATCATGTCTATATAATTGATAATATCTTCTGTATTTATTATTATGATTCTCTATCTCTTTATATAATCATCATCTCTGTAACCTTCTTTATCAATACATTCAGTATAATTCCTATATGGTATCAGAGCACTAAAAATGCTAAACGCATATCAATTACCTCTTCTTTCCTTTTTTTTTCCTTCATCTCTTCTCTTCTCCAATGGCGACGGACTCACCTCCAGCCATCGTTAATCCCACTGATGTTCACTCTCTGCTTGCGATCAACATGCTGAACATCACCAAATTGACTTCCACCAACTACCTTACTTGGAGTATCCAAGTTAAAGCAATGCTTCGTGGTTATGACCTTGTCAAATACATTGACATCAACGTCACACCACCACCTCAAACCATTCTCTCCAACACCGCACATGTTGAGAATCCGGCCTTTGTCAACTGGCAGCGTCAAGACTGTCTCCTTTATAGTGCTCTCATTGGCACTATCGAGATGTCTCTTCAACCCCTCATTGCCAGCGCCACCTCTGCTCTTGAAGCTTGGAATACTCTTGCTTTGTATGCCAAACCTACACGTGGGCATATCAAACAGTTAAAACTGCAGCTCAAAAACTGTGTCAAAGGGAACAAATCAGTTGATGAGTATATGCAGCAGATTAAAATTAAGTATGATGCTCTTGCTCTCCTTGGAAGCTCCATGGATCATGAAGACCTCACCGATGTTGTTCTTGCTGGTTTATCGGAAGACTTCAGATCTGTCATCGACTCTGTCCATAATCGTGACACTGTGATTTCCTTTGTTGAACTTCATGAAAAGCTAATAAATCGTGAGCTTGATCTGCTGTCTATCTCTGCCTCTACTGCCTTGCCAATCACTGCCAATGCTGCTCAAAACAAACAGCGAAACTGGAATAACAAGAGTCCTCCACGTACCAACACTAACAACAGTTCTCGGCACAACACTGGTGATAACAAGCAGTCCCGTCCGTACCTTGGAAAGTGTCAGGCTTGCGGCAAGCGATGTCCTCTTTTTTGCATGATCTCCCAAGACAATCCACGTGACAACACCAACTCCTCGCAGTCACGTTCATGTTGGTCTCCTTCTGCTTATACCATCTCAGCACCACCACCTGACTCTTCCTCATGGCTGCTCGATAGTGGAGCTTCTCACCACATAACTTCGGACATCGCCAACATGTCTCTTCATTCACCATACTTTGGTCCAGATGAAGTGGTTGTTGGAAACAGTTCTGGTCTTGAGATTACGCATACGGGTTCACTTTCCTTACCCCATCATTCTTGTGCTTTGCAACTTACTAATGTCTTGCGTGTACCTGAAATTTCTCGAAATTTAATATCGGTGAAAAAGCTGTGTACTGACAACTCTGTATATGTTGATTTTTCCCCCCACTCTTTTCTGGTGAAGGATCTCAACTCGGGGGCGCCAATGGTAATCAGAAAGTCTAAAAATGGTGGGTACGAGTGGCCAACAAGAGATGACACTACAGTTTTTGCTTTTACTTCCACTAAAACGCCTTTTCCTATATGGCATTCTCGCCTAGGGCATCCCTGTCTTTCAACTTTCAATTCAATTGTCTCTCAATATCAACTTCCAGTTTCAAATAAAGTGTCTTCTCTCTTATGTAATGCATGCTCCATAAGCAAAAGTCACAAACTTCCGTTTTCCACCTCCACTTTACAATCCACCAAACCACTTGAATTAGTGTTTTCTGATGTGTGGACTTCCCCAATTCTCTCCGATGATGGCTTCAAATATTATGTCATCTTCGTTGATCACTTCTCTCATTATGTCTGGCTCTACCCCCTACGAAAAAAATCTGATGTCTTTGACACCTTCAAACGTTTCAATAGCCTCACAGAAAACAAATTCCAAACCAAACTCATCACTCTTTTCACAGACAATGGTGGCGAGTATGTTGTTATGGCTAACTACTTGGCTGAAAATGGCATTACTCACCTTACTTCACCACCTCATACCCCACAGCACAATGGGTTCTCAGAAAGACGTCACACATATCTTGTTGAAACAGCTCTAGCTTTACTCTCTCATGCCTTTATTCCTCTCTCCTCCTGGCCTTATGCTCTTGCTGCTGCTACATACTCAATCAATCGATTGCCCACTCCAACTCTCTCAAACTCCACTCCCTTTGAAATCCTTTTTCGAACTGCACCAAACTACTCAAAGCTACGAGTGTTTGGCTGCCTTTGTTACCCATGTCTTTGACCTTACACAAAACACAAACTCCAAAATCGTTCATCGCCATGCATTTTCCTAGGCTATTTTCCTACCCAAAGTGCTTATCTGTGCTATGAACCCTCTCTGAAACAAATCTTCATCACTAGACATGTTTAATATTATGAAACAGTCTTTCCCATCGTTTCTTCAGCTTCCGCCTCTACTCCTTCTCCGCCTCCACCACAGCCAAATTTCTTCTTTCCGCCAGTGTCATCTCTCAATGGTTTCTCATATCCACACGCAGTTCAGCCCCCAGGTTCGGATTCTTCACCGTGGATAGGGGTGGGCATTTCGGTTTAGTTTCGGGTATGGTTTGGCTTCGGTTTGGTTTGGTTATTTTGGTTACATAAAAGCTCTAACCAAATCCAACCAAACTTAGTATGGTTTGGTTTTACTTCGGATTGGTTATATTCGGTTTGAATTGGTTTGGTTTGGCTTTATTTCGGTTTGGTTTTAGTTTGGTTACATAAACATATGAATAATTTTTATATCATACAACAATAGGGTTGTTTAAATTAATATTATATATAAAAATAAGTGATCATAAAGCTGTAAATATTTAAGATAGTTAGAGAAGATCACAAAAGGATATGAAGTGTTTTTATTTTGTTTCTTAATTCTTATAGAAGAATGAGAACGTGGTTACACCTAGGGTTAGAAGGTTAGAAAAAAGATTAACAAAATTTGAAAATCAAACGTGTTAACATAAACATAGGCTAGTAGTTTTATAATATATATTATATAATATTATTAATGACAAAATAAACACATTGGTTTATCGGTTTGGTTCGGTTTCAAACCAAACTAAACCGAACCATTCGGGTTGAGAAGAATCCTAACCAAATGGTTTATGTGTACACTATAGTTCGGTTTAGGTTGATTTAAGTTTGGTTGGTTTGGCGCGATTTGGTTCGGTTTGGTTAAAATGCCCACCCCTAACCGCAGATGACATCAACTTCATCGGAAACTCCATTATCGCCTCTTACAAAGGTTGCGACAAATCCAGAGCTTCATTCATCCTCAGTTGGGACAGACTTAAGTGCACATTCAGGCCCAACATCTCCTATTGGGCCAAGTGATGCTTTACCAACCAGCAGTGGTTCAGCCCATGAGTTGCATTCATCTTTTCAAGGTCTCTTATCACCAATTGGGCCAACTAACTCTACATCTGCCCCTGTCGAATCCGCATCTCGGCCCAATTCCCCTCCAACCACTGAACCCACTAATGTTGTGTCATCGTCGCCTACACAATTGGCTCCTCCACGGGCACAAAATCACCATCGTATGACGACACACTCCAAAAACAGCATCTACAAACCCAATCAAAAGCTCTCTCTCCTTGCTCAGGTCAACCTTCTGAAATTAAACCAACATCGATTGCTCAGGCTGTTAAAGATCATCGATGGAGAGGTGCTATGAGCACTGAGTACGATGCTCAGCTTCGCAATCGGTCTTGGACTTTGGTTCCACCAAAACCAACATACAACTTGGTTGGTTCAAGATGGGTTTTCAGAATCAAACGCTTACCAGATGGTAATGTAGACAAATTCAAGGCACGCTTAGTGGCAAAAGGGTTCAACCAACGTCCAGGTATCGATTACACAGAAACTTTTAGTCATGTGATTAAGCTTACTTCTGTTCGTTCAATTCTTGGTCATGTTGTCTCCAATGACTGGCCTTTACGCCAAATTGACGTAAACAACGCCTTCCTTCAAGGAAATCTCACTGAAGACGTCCATATGGCTCAACCCACTGGATTTGTAGACAAAGACAGATCTGATTATGTTTGCCAATTGAACAAAGCCTTGTATGACTTTAAACAGGCACCACGTGCTTGGTATATGGAGCTACGCACCTTCCTTCTTTCCTCAGATTTTACCAACTTACTCTCTGATGCTTCTTTGTTCATCCATAATCAGAAAGGTATCTCCATTTTTATCTTGGTTTATGTCGACGATATTGTTATCACTAGAAACAATACGGATGTAGTTGACTGCTTTATCGATCGTCTCAGTGATATACCTCATTATTTACTGGTTTTTCACGCATATTTAGTTTATTTTCATCACTTAGGACTCATGCATTCACACTTTAGTGTAGTTTTTCATTCATTTTGTATTTTAGAGTCCTAGATAGATCGAGTACCATATTTTCGGTCTTTTGAGTCTTTTCAGGAGATTTTGGAGTTACTTTGGACTTTGGAGGCTTGAGAATGGAACTCACAATCAAGGAGTGAATTTGGATCAAAGAAAGTAAGAAAAAGGAGGAAAACCCCATTTGAGGGTGCGGCCGTCGACCCCAAGGTCGACGCCAGAAGCTCAACCGCGACCGCCCACAGACAGCCGGGGTATCACCCATGGACACGAAATCTCACCCGCGGCAGTTTTATCTCGCCCACGTGTATCAATCCGGGCAAGACAGATCGTCGACCTGACGCCCGACTGCTCGAGCCTGACGACCGATACTATCGCCCATGGACAGACACAATCTCTCGCTCGCAGACACATTCTATCGCCCACGGCTTTTTCTCTCAGCGGTACTCATGGTCGACCTCAGCCCGACTGGTCAAGCTCGACGACATATTCTCTCAACCGCGGGCAATCTTTTCTCGCCATGGACACGTTCCTTCTCACCCGCGGATACTTTTTCTTGCCCGAGGCGATTTCTTCTTGATGCGACCAGGCCGTCGACCTTACAGTCGATCAAACCAACCCGATGTCGCGGCCATGACAAACAACTTATGCATGCGGCCGAAGTCGTCCCCGCAGCCGACTTGGAGAGTTCGACGCTGCGGCCTAGTATCTTAAAAGTAAGGTTTGACCCAATTTGTCTTGGGTCAACCCGAATTTACCTTTAATGAATTAAAACCCTAATGTTTAAGGGATAAAAACCATTCTAAGTTTTTATCAAGTTTAAGCAACCACTTTCAGATAGAGTTTAGAGAGAAGACATTGGAGACTTATTTGGATGATTCATCTTGGATCCATCCTTTCAATCTATTGAAGAATCTCTTATCATTTTCTCTTATCTTTCTCATTATGTTTATCTTTGTTTACTTTTGTTTTGTTTTGTGTTCCTTAGTTATGTGTGAGTAGTTCTTAGATGGGTTGATGCTTGGTAGATCTAGGGGTTTGATGATTAGCTTTTGATTCTTAGGTTGTTAGATTCCTTCATTTAGGTTGATCTTAATGCTAGATTTGACTTGATCACTTGAATCTAGATGCTAGGAACTTTGTTGCCCGAGAGGTGTTTGATGAAATTCCCGAAAGAACCTTTTATGAGCTTTTCTTCCCTAGCCATTGAGAGATGAAGTTAGGGTGATTAGTGGTCTTAGTAAAATTGTTTGGTAATGCTTATTGACTGTTTGATTGGCAAATGAGAGTTTAGCTTGATTGAGTAGTCAATAAAGAGCTTAATGCCATGAGAGTGGGTTGAGCTAGCTTGTGTGTTTCATGCCCTAGGATGAGCTTGATTGTTTCTTAGCATCAATAGTTAGTTGTTCCTCCTATTGATCGATTACCTTGCCTAAGCCCATCGCCTTTAATTGATTGTTTAGCCTCGGTTTTTACTTGCTCTGTTTTTGTTTGTTTCTCTGTTTTGTGTTTTGTTAAGTTTGATCTTGTTAGTAGTTGTTTGTTTGGTTCTGGTTTGATTTTATTTTCAGTTCTTGTTTTAGGTTCAGTTGTTTGCAGTTTGATCTCATAAAATTGATTGCTCTAGCTTGAGTTAAGAACGAACATAGCTAATGTGTTAGTTCTAGGTTCCTTGTGGATTCAAACCTCAAATGCTTTCAATGATAATTGTTTGCGTTTGTTGAATTATTTGAGTGTTTAAAAACGTAACATCAAATTAGCGTCGTTGCCGGGGAATCTAAGCAATTAGCCATTAGTTTTAAGATTCAGCTTAAGACTAGTTTTTATTTTATTTCGTTTGGTTACTAACATCTCGTTATGTTTTTCTTTTGTTTTACCTTGAAGGTGTATGCAGCTACGAAGCCACCGAGGAGAGCTTCTTGAGTGTGTTTTGGAAGTTGACGCATTTGAAAAGTCGAATACAAGAGCTACAAGAGAGAGACGGGATAAAGAACGTGAGGATCACTTAAGACGCCTAGGTATGGAAACCCAAGGGAATGACCCAGCTGGGTAAGAGTTGAAGTACCTCAACAAGGAGGTGTTAATGGCGTTGGAGTTCAGCATCAACCTCCGGGTTTTGGACAGCCAGCTGCTAGACCCATTGGGGCGTTTGATGAGCCTAATCTCAGGGCTATGCAGACCGGAATCCCTACTCCCGTGATTGCAGCCAACAACTTCGAGGTTAAGTCAAACCTTATCAACATGGCGCAGAACCAACGGTACAATGGACTGCCATTGGAGGATCCATTGGATCATGTTGATCAATTTGAGCAGCTGTGTAGAACGGTTAAGATGAATGGAGTGCTGGAGGATGCAATCAAAATTTGGTGTCGACTTGGGAGGATTGTAAGAAGGAGTTCATCAACAAGTTCTACTCCAAGCAAAAGACCGCCAAGATAAGGAATGATATTACTACCTTCAAGTAAAGGGGAAATGAAAGCCTCTATGAAGCTTGGGAAAGGCTTAAGGAGTACATAAGGAGCTGTCCTCATCATGGCGTACCGAAGGAGAATCTTTTGGGGATTTTCTATAGAGGAATTGTTGAACAATACCGGAGAGCTCTAGACACGGTGAGTTATGGTTGTTTTGCTAATCTAACAGCAGTTCAAGGAGAGCAGCTGATTGAGAACTTGGCTTAAAGTGATGCTTGCTATGGAGGAGACTATGATCGAAACATGAGAGATTCAGATTGGGATAATAACCTGTTTAAGGAGCTCAATGATAAGATCGACAAGCTGAGCAAGGTTTGCCTTGTTAATCAAAAGGCGGTAAACTATGTAGGAGAGGTTGATGGGGATCAACAAGGGTATCAAGAGGGCAGTTTTAATGGTAGTGAGCAAGTGCAAGAAGAGGTGAACTATTTAGGGAACCAAAACAACTACCAAGGAGGCTACCAATACCGTCCATACAACCCCGACTATAGGAACAACAATCTGTCCTATAGAAACAACAATGTGGAGAATCCCCAAGACCAATTTTATCCACCAAAGCAGCCTCAAGCAAGTTCTTTTCAGCCAAGACCGTATCGTAATTCTCCTCAAGTCCAAAATCCTCAATGGCGAAGTCAAGGTAATCAAGGAGGATTTCAGTTTCAAAACCCACAGAATCTGCATTCTTCGGGACAGAACATTCAGTCTTTGGGAGCACCACGGAACAACTATCAAATGGGTCAAGCTAGGCCATTGAATCAAGGGACAACATATTTTGATATGAAGGTTATGCTACAGCATGTCATAGAGGGACAGAAAGGGTTTAATGAGAAGTTGAGCAAGATAGATCGCAAGTTGGATGCAAGTCACAATGACCTTCAAGCTAAGATCAACGAAATCAATACCCGTGTCACATGTCTTGAGAATCAGATTGCTCAAGTTGCTTCTACAAGCACAAGACCAGCGGGTAAGCTTCCCAGTAAACCCGAGCAAAACCCCAAAGAATATTGTAATGTCATTCTCTCTAATGATGACAAGGAAAGATCGATTGACGAGATTGCTAGGCTTCTCTATGGAGAAGAAGAGTATAATGATTGGGTTGCTAAAAGCAAAGAAGAAATAATGAAGACTTACCTCGCCAAAAGAAAAAGGGTAGCTGAGTCGGTTCTTGCAAGTGCCAAGTGTGTTGAGGTTGTCGTTTCTGGCCCAAAAGGAGAACCTAAGGAAGTTGAAAAGAGAAGTGACAAAGAGTTGGGTGTTGAATCTAGTGCACACATTGAGAAGAATGCCAATGACAAGAGAAACTCCCCTAATGGAGTTGAGGATAAGAAGGTGAGAGCTATTGAACCTCCTCCTTATGAGCCACCAAGACCATTTCCATAGCGCCTCCTCACAAAAGCTCAAAAGAAGGTACTCTCTGGATTCAAGGAAAATATATGTGAAATTGGTGTTCCTATGCCACACATGGAGAGTTTGTATGGGGTTTCAGCTCAAGTAAGGTTCATGAGAGCAGTTTTAGAGAACCGAGAGAAGGTTTCTTGTATTGCTCGAGCCAAGCCGAGACGTCTTCTGGAAGGCATCCCACGTCGACCTACCTCTCGACCAATAACCCTCGATGCCGCGCCCCATGAGCTAAGTCTTCCTTCTTCTACTTAACCTCAAACACGTTTTCAACTCATTTCTTCTCTATTTCTCTCAAAGACATTTTTATCTTCACCACTAATTAAATCCCAAGTTCTTCTTTACACTTTACTTGAATTTTTGTGCAATCTCTACAAGTTTCATTCAATATTAAATCTTGACCTCGACAACTCAAAGGTATGATTTCTACTTCTCAATCTCCATTAAAGTTCAAGCTTGGTAAAAAAATTCAATTCTTGATTTCTTGAGAATTAGAGCTTAATGTTAGGTTGAAAGGCTTTGAATGAGTTAGATATTGGTTGGGTTACATGATTAGAGGTTGTTTGAACAAGATTCATGAGTTTAATTTGGATTTTGAAGTTCTAGGGTTCTTGAGGTGATTATTGGAGAAATTGTCAAACAAATTTTGGGGGTTTCGATTGATTTGAGTCTATATCTCTTCCTTTTGATAATCTTAGGCAGGATTTGTTGTACTTCAAGGCTAGATTTCAATTCTTTTTACCAATTTTACATATTGATTCTTGGTAGAATTGTTGACTTCTTTGTTGACTTTTGGTTGACTGATTTTGTTCACTTTCGTTGACTTTTCCTTGCTTTGAGAATTGTTTGAAATTGATGATGGATTGGTTTTTGTGGTGTGTATTAAATGGTATGAGATTGTTTTGGATGTTGCCTTGAGCTCACATTGACTTCAATGCTTAATTGATTTGGCAATATTTTACATTCTCTAGCAATTGTGTTTGGGCTTAAATATTCTTTGATTCTTTATAGGAACAATACCACCAAAGACAAAGAAACAACCACCTCGAGCCACCACAACATCAAAAGGAAAGAGCAAAGCACGGGCTGAGACATCAAAGACAAAAGACTCAAAAGTTATGCCTTCCACAACGCAATCTCAACCAAACACCCAAAGGAGCCACAACAACCCCAACGGCAATGACTTTCATAGGCATTGACCACTTCCTCGGGTATGAGTCACATGAGGAAGAGAACCTCCTTCGGGAGTATGCAAAAGAATATCATTCTTATGATCATGCTCCATACCTTGGAGACTCCGATCACTAACCAAGGTACCAATTTCACCACCTTTGTACATATTTCGTTTTTCTTATTTTTATTTGTGTTTTGCATTTGCCGGTTCCTCTTTCTTAGATTCACTTCCTCACCGAGACGGTGAGAAGTCAGATCGGGGGAGGGGAATGATATTTGATTTTCCTTTTTCTTGAGTCTTGCATCATATCTAGCATTTTCGGTTTTCAAGTTGTTTTCAAACCTCTCATCTAGTTGCATTTACATTCTTAGGTTGGTCTAGAAGCACTTAGATTGCATCTCACTTGCATAGGGATTGATGACGCAACTTTTGTTGAGAACTTGAAATTAG
>WJSH01001265.1:101039-113723 GCA_009757365.2 Lepidium campestre | reverse complement strand
ACGCGTTTTTCGTGTGCTTTCAGAGTTCCTATTAACTCTGTTACCGCTAATGAAGTCAAATCTTTTGTTTGCTCCATCACAGCCACAATGCTATCGAACTTCTCCGGGAGCGAGATCAGAAATTTTTTAGACAATTTGGTAGTCCGTCTTCTCTTCGCCATGAACTCTCAATTTATTTCCCAATTCAATTAACTTGTCGGTGAATACCTTAATATTGTCACCTTCGTTCATTCTCAGATTTTTGTACTCCCTCCGTAGTGATTGTAATTTAATCAATCGTACTTGCGGAGTCCCTTCGTACTCGGATTTCAGTGAATCCCACGCCTCCTTTGAAGTATTTGCCCTTGCTATACGAGAAAAAATCTGATCCGCCACAGCAGTTTGCAAAATTTACAAAGCCTTCACATCTTTCAAAGAGGCTTCTTTCCATTGATTTCTCAATTGAACCACTTCGGGTGTGTGAAGATTTTGATCAGGTTGGATCGGAACTCCATCTTCTACCACCGTCCACAATTCCCGCGTCTTAAGAATCGTCATCATCTTGATACGCCAGAAATCGTACTTTTCCCCATCGAATATGAGAATTATTTGATGCAACGTTGTCTCCATCGTCTTTGTGTCTTTGTGCGATTACTTGTGTAGATCTGTGCTTCTTTTGGCCCTTCAATCAACCTTGCTCTGATACCATGTTAATCCTTTACCAACTGCTTGTGTTACACAACGATCACAATGTTTTACACACGAGTTTGAAATAAAGAATAAGATTGTCTGAGAATACTTTTTGTATCATTGAGATTCTGTGTGTTATTGATTACAACAAATGATTGATCTGTATATAGAGATCGAATCACTATGTATAAGAGACACACCTCTTAACATGAAGAGTTACAACTCTTTGTATAATAACTAACTAATGTGAATGTATTAAGCAGAGATTTGATTATTATATTATATAATTTAACAAATTCACCTCTCAAGACACTCAAGCAACCACAAAAAGTCTTTTTCCCTCAAGAAGCCACCTTGTTCTAAGGTTTCTTTGAGTATTCTTTCTAGATAACTTTTGTCCACAAGGAGAGAAAGCCACGACCTGTTCTCTCTGCACTCTTACTCTCTTTTACTTTAATGCAATATTTTGGTTTTGATATGATTTTGGTTTTACTTGTGTGTGAGTAGTTCTCTAGTTAGATCTAGGTTTCAATGGTTGTTTTAGATCCATGATGCATTCAACATATATGATCAGTATGGCTCTCTACTTTAACTGTTCTTAATGCATAGTCTAACATGATCACTTAGAATATTGATTACTAGGTTGTGTTATAAGTCAACTACACCATTGATTAACAAACCAGAACTAGTTTTTAGTAAGTGATTTCCTCTTAGTCCTAAAGATATTTGTTCTAGGAAAATCATGAACAACCAGATACATATTCATTGCATGAGTTAGCTTCCATAGATTGAAAAGACGCTTCTGGTCTAGTCGTTAACGAGTAGGTAGAATTCGCCAAGGCATTAGCGTTTTCTACATAACCGTCTTCTGAGTTGTAGGATCTATTGATGTTTGATCTATACTTCCTGCGATTACCTATGATCAGGCGTTTTATTTTTAGCTTTACACGTTTGCTTTAGAATACTCTCTAAGTTTAGTTACTTGGTTACTGGATTTGGCTTTAAGAAGAATTTCCTAACTTGGAATTGAAAAACGGACTTAATCTATGTGGGATCGGTAACCTAAGTACTACAATTGTACACTGTGCACTTGCAGTTAGTTTAGATGAAATAATTCACGCATCAAGAAGCATCTCATCACTGCTAGCTATATTGTCCAAGTTACAAGGGAAGGCTAAGAGTGCTGGTATGACATCTCACAACGATTACTTTTTTTCACTGGATATACCTTTATCGCATTTAGCTTAGAAAGCTTTCTTGGATAATTGAGAAGGTGATCTTATAATGAATCTTTCAGATCACATGATCAAGATGAAAATGACCATCGAGGCTCATATCATAAAGGGGAAAGTAAAAGTCTTTCACCTTTTATTGTGGAGGGCTTCCTTCTCCTGCTGCAACAAAAAAATTTGTTGGCATATAAGTGTAGGAGCTCTTCATCTTTTAAACCATAATTCTCCTTCATTTACTCATTAACACATCATTTTAGAATTGCACTTACCTATTACAACTCTATATACTCAGGTGGACTTGAGCAATTCTAGCTGGCTATAACTCCGCTAAATAAAAAATCAATGACGAGATAATACAAATTGATCTCAGAACAACAGAGGATATCGATCTCAGAACAGGATTCGATTCAGCAGCAAATGTTTGATCATTGTCGTTCGATTATCAAAGCAGAGACGAAAACGTTGCCCATAACACTAGTGTGACTATCGATCCTTGCGATTCTGAGATGAGAAGTTGCTTATTGAACGATACAGAGGATTCGATCATCAGAACAAAAGACATCGATCTCCAAAAAAATATTCAATTCACCAGTACAAATTCACAGAGGGATGAGATCGATGAACTCACCTTGTTTGTTGAGGACGACGCGAAGCTGCAAGGATTCAAATTCTTGTTTTTAATTCAGCAATAAATAAATAATTCACGTATCACAAATAATTTAAAGATTGTTTATATAGTCACGATTGAGTCAGAAAATTTTTGTACAAAAAAACACAAGAGTCTATGAAATTCATTCGTATTTTCTGCAAAGAATTCATTCATATTTGCAAGTAAGACCATTTTACATTTTACGATCTTAATATGACTCCAACTAAGAGAAGTGGGAATTTCCATGTTAAGTCTAATTTGTTCTTTGTATGATGACAATCTTATTGATTATGCAAAACATGAAAATGACAAAGAAAACATATTACTAACGATTAACAAAAAAAAAACAATAATTTTAAAATGATTCACAACAAAAAAAATTAGTAGCGATTGATTTTCCGTGTATTTCTCTTTTGCATATCTTCTCAATACCATATATGACCTTCACAATATTTTAACTGCAGTATTAAATCATTGAGAGTAGCTAAAAAAAGGTAATATATCCATTTTTTTTCAAAATGTCTTATGACATTAGACATTTTGAAATAAAAATCATCAGTAACACATTTTTAGCAATCGATTTGTCACCTTTTTTACTCGCTCATATGGTATAGCTACAACAACTTTGCTAAATAATTTGAAATTTTCAAAAGAGGAAAACATAGACAAAAGCGATTGGTGGATATTTTCAAAATTCTTTATTGATTTTAACAAGTTATGAGATGCAATCTATGAGGATTTATAAAACTATATTAAATTAAGACAAATGAAATCTAATTCAAATCATAAAAAATAAATTATTTGGAGACATAAGTTAAATTTTGTAAAATTAGATTTTCAAAATAGAATACTCCACACTCGATATTCAACATGTGGCTTTTAATACAACAGCTTATAAAATCTGGATCTAAGATGATTACATTCATGGAATAAATAACTCACATATAGCAAATAATTCAAAGATTTTATGTATAGTCGTGGATAAGTCATAAAATTTTGTATAAAAAACACGAAAAGCCAATGAAATGCTACGAAAAATACCTAAATAGCTACGAAAAAATTAGATTCATCATTACCACTCTCACTTTCTTAATTTCACTTTTACTTTGCAATTTTGAAAAAAAAAAAGCTTTTTCTTTCTCGTTTTTCTTGTAAAGATTTTGAAACAAAGAATGTGTTTGTTTCATTAGATCATAATAGTCGTATTTGAAATACCTTTTTAAACAAACTTAATCTTTGTTATTTTAATCATATAAAAATTTGATGGAGTAGATACCACGTTTGGTAGCTAAAATGAAATATAACATTTTACTTTATCTTTTTGTTACAAAAGGTTATGTAAAGTTTTACTTAGTACATTGTTATCAGGAGATTTAATAATTATATAGAAAAAAGAGAACCATAGACAATGATTGGAAAAGAGATAACTACAAGTGTAACTATTGGAGTCCTCGATTTTTCAACCAACACTAAAGTGTTACAAAGCCATATATTTACGTAGAATGCGTTTTTCTATATATATAACTCTTTTTTTTTATAAACTGTAGGAATTCCGGATCTTTGACATGTAATCTCCCCCGATGTCCGGAGTCAGCCGTTAATAATATCATGTTTAAAGCGTAAATCACCCTTTCTAAATGACTTGAACCCATGACATCTCTCTCAAAGAAAACCACTAGACTAAAGTCACTTGGTTATATATATAATTATTGAATTACCTTTAATCTTGCAATCTAAAAAAAATAAAAAAAAATCATGCATGTGTCAATAATTGGATCGACAATACCCAATCCATAGCCTAAATACTCTAACTGGTGTTGAGCAAGATAGAAATGGTACCAAGATTGACTCGAACACTGGTTCCCGAGGCTTTAAAGCCCCAACCACTTGACCAGTTTCGGTTTGATAGGAATTGTGTTTGGTAATTTCTTTCTTATTTTTTTTAATGCTCTGGTTTCTTGTATTACTTTGAGCAGAACCTAAGGCTCATTACTCTTCGTCTATTTCCACTGGATCATGTTCGATTTTACTTCGTGTGTTGCTCCTGCTCATTCTGGATGGCAAATACTGTTGGAATTTCATGTAAAATCGTCATTACCGCCATAATGCAATCAAGAAATTTTAGGTTATCGAGAACGAATATCCCTTGAAAATTCGTATAGATATCACAATGGTTCTGACAACATCATATCCGTCTGGAGTTGTCTTCCTCATGGAATTCGGACGACATATCCATTTAAAAAATTACAAAATTAGTATACAAAAACACATAAAATTATAATTTCATCACATAATTTAATTATATATTCAAATAAAAACTAGTAATAAACTGAAAAATAATGACAAGAGACCTCTCTAACACAGCCCAAAAGATCCTATAAGACTAAGCTTCCCGAGATATAACCTAAGATTCTTATTGATGATCCCTTCCAACTAAATTAATATATGATTGTATGACTATTCAAGTTGAGAATCGACTTGAAAGCTCTCTTTCCCTCTTGGAATTAAATATATTGTTTGTCATGAAATCATCAACAATTTAAGACCAACAAACTGTGATGGGCTTGAAGTCCATTAACTCTGATTCCTAAAAGCTAGGTCTTTCTTCCAACTAGGAGAAAATCCGGCTCGTTGATATGGAACTATAATGTGGAAATATTTGATTCTCTGAAGTCGAATTTCGATAGAAAATATTGTATTGGTGGTTATTTAACAACCTCACTGAAAACATTTTTTAAATACCAAATTATCATTGTTGTTTACTGTTTGAAACAACATTAATATCATCTTCAATTTTTTCGTAATTAACTCACCCTAAGCCTTTATCATCTTATATTTTCACTTCTTACCTTTTAACCAAATGTTATTACATTGTGGTATGATTGGATTTCCATCTATTGGAAATTTATGGTCTTAGCGAGGTGTTCGTCTAAATGAAATTGTCTAGTGCAAATTAGATAAGGCGTATGGTAATGGTGACTGGCACAGTCTATTTCCACAGTCATCGGTCGAATTTTTAGCTATGGTTGGATTCGATCATCGGCCAGTAGTAGGGGTATTTTTGGATCAGACAATTAAACGTCATGGTCAATTTATTTTTGATCGACGATGGATTGGGAAGTTTGGGATAAAGGAAACCATTGAAAAAGGTTTGCACGGAATTTCGTGTAGACATCGATTAACAATCTCTGGACAATTACGTAATTGTCAAAGAGAAATCTCAAAATGGAGAAAGGCAAATATACCAAATGGTAAACAACATATTAGTTCCCTACAACGGAAATTGTATGACTATCAGAGTAATAACCACTACAATACACAAGAAATCTCGGAAATTAAAGCCAGTTGTACCAGACCTACACGGCTGAAGAGATTTATTGGAAAAAAAAAGTAAAAATAAGTGGTTAAAAGAAGGAGATCGGAATACTATATTTTTTCATGCTCAAACGAACAAAGGAAAGCAAATAATATGATCCTTCATCTCTATAATAAGGACAGTAATTGGATAGCAAAGGATGATGATCTGATTGAGGAATACATCCGATATTTCTCAGATCCTTTCTCTTCTTCAAAGATGACGATTACGAAAGATATGATTTTTGAAGTCATCCCAAGAATGTCTGATTCAGATAACCAATTACTTACCTCACAAGCGTCTGAGGAAGAGGTGAAGAAGGTATAATTCTTGATGGATCCTGGTAAAACACTAGGACCAGATGAGATGACGGTCTTATTTTTTATCAATCATCTTGGGAGGTAGTCAAATCCGATTTAACTAAGTTGGTCAATGATTTCCTTTTAACGGGCTCTTTTGATCCAGATCTCAAATAAAATAAATATTTGTCTGATTCCAAAGGTGGTCAGACCCACTAAGATGACAAAATTTTATCCAATTAGTCTATGTAATGTGGGCTATAAGATTATGTCTAAAGTTCTATGCTTAAGATTAAAGAAGGTACTCTCAATGTTGGTTTCAGAAACCCAGTCCGCCTTTGTATCTAGACGACTAATTTCAGATAATATCTTAATTGCTCAAGAAATGTTTCATGCTCTGCGAACAAATAACTCCATTAAAGCTAAATTATTGGTATTTAAGACTGATATGAGTAAAGCATATGATAGGGTAGAATAGAATTTTCAAGAGAACCTATTGCGAAAATTGGGCTTTCACAATAACGTGATATACTGTATTATGTTTTGTATTCAGTCTATTGAGTATGTTGTAATACTTAATAGGGCTCCTCATGGCAGCATTATTCCAGAGAGAGGATTAAGACAAGGGGATCCACTCTCTCCATATTTATTTATTTTATGCACATAAGTTCTTATTGTAAAAGTGAAACGGGCGGAACATGATAATCACTTAACAAGCATTGCGATAGCCAGGTCTAGCCCAATGATTTTGCATTTGTTATTCGTGGATGATAGTCTATTCTTCTACAAAGGGAATAAAGAAGAGAAAAACGATAATACGTATTTAAAAGGATTATAAGGACTGTCATGACAAAAAGGAAATTCGATAAAATCGGTTCAATTTGGCCATACCTTTCCAAATCAGTTAACAAAAAAATGTTTTGTGTATGATGACAATACTATTGATTATGCAAAACATGCAAATGACAAAGAGAATAATTATTATTTTCCGTGCATTTCATTTTTGCATATTTTCTTTATGCCATGCATAAACTCCACAACTTTTCAGTTTCATCATTGAATTATTGAGAGTTGCTAAAAAGATAGTGTACCAGTTTTTTCAAAATGTCTAGTGCATTTTGAAATCGGAATCATCTGATATAAGTAACACATTTTTAGCAAAAAAAAACCTATTTTTATATTTCACCTCTCGTACTCACTAAATTATCATTATTGATTACGGTTTGAAACAACAATAATATCAACTTCAGTTTTTTTGTAATTAATTTACCCTAAGCCTTTGTCACTCCCCTTCATACGGCTTCAAAATTTATCTGAGTCAATATGACCATGGTATATAATTACACATATTTGACCAAACAATTATTTTAAAATATTTTGGAAAGTGACAATAATAAACAAGAAAAAACTTGCCAAAAATCAGGTGACTCAGTTGGCTTGTCCATGATATACTTTAATATCATGTGAGGAGTTCGAATTTCATCTTGCTCTAGTTAGAGTATTTAAGTTATGGATCGAGTCTTGTCAATCCAATTGTTGACAAAAAAAAAATAGTAATAACTGTCATTAAAAGTGATGGATACAATTTTGAATTGATAAGAAGATATATAAATTTGTGTATCAGGGTTTTTCCAACTAATTTCCAACTAATAATTTAAACATCTGAAATTTAATTTCACCCATTACATGTGGTAATTAATAGGAGATTTTAAGGATAAGTTTTGGTCATTGACTTTTATACTTATATATATGTTTCATGAAATTTCAAATTTACGTTCGTTTAGCAAGTGTTGTATGAGATTTTTACATGACACAAAAAATTAAGGGCCATTCTAAAAATATTATGAATTTTTTAAAAACAATTTCTTTTTAATTTTTTTATGTAAAAAATAATTTTTGTTTACCGAAGACATATGGACTAATGGTAATGTTCTCTGTATAATTCTTCTGACACCAAGATTCGATCCCTCCTTGCTATAAGTGGAAAAAAAAAAAAGATCCTAGGAAATAAACTTTAGGTTATGAATTGTATCTTATACGTCCAAATTTGTTCTAAATTTGTTCTGACATATTTTAAGTACGGCCCAAAAATCTTCTTCCTTTTTAATAAAGATTAAAGCCCAAATAAAAATTTCTTTTCATTAGCCCGAAGCTCTGTTAAGTGCTGTTTTATTTTAACAACAAAGGATCTTTAATTTATTAGAGACAGCCTAATGGATATCTATCAATATCTACATTAACCTTTTTTGATAAGAAACGTACCAATTTCTCGTTCTTAATCAGGAAGAAAATCGAATAATAAAATCAATTTCTTAATTTGATTCTAAATTTCTAATAGTTAATAGATACCTGGACACCAAATTATGCAATTAATCTCAAATCTTTAATATGGGAAAATATATTTCTGCTGATTATCATACTTCCCTTTAATAAAAGATTTTCAACAACCACTAAACCTTTCATATTCTTCTATATATAATCGTTTTCATTCTTCTTTTTCACTAGAATTATCAATTAACTCGAAGAAAAAAAACATGAATCGACCAATAACATTTTTTGTGTTACTGATGATTCTTGTGTCAGTAGCAAACCTTGTCTTGGCTCATGTCGGTCTTACAAATATTGATTCTTCGTGGAACGATGCACATGCGACGTTTTACGGCGACATTTCCGGCGGAGAAACCATGCGTTAGTATTGTTTATTATAGTGTTTATTGTATATATTGTAAGTTCGAATTTTAGTTTCTATGAGTTGAGAAAAAATTTATGTGAATTTTTATGATAATTAAGAAAAACTTTCACTTTATACACAATTATTTTGGTTAAATGAATTCTTTTGATATCGTTTTTTACCATTTTAATTTTTAAAATATTCACTTGTTAACAAATTTAATTCCATTTTAGTTAAAATATTCATTTTTACACCCAAAAAGAGTTAAAATTTCCCTAAACATCTGTCTTTCATTCAAAAATAAAATCGAATGTAAATATTTTTATTGGTTAAACTTGAATATAATGTTTTTTTATATCATTGATGTAACAGAAGGAGCTTGTGGTTATGGAGATCTATTCAAACAAGGTTATGGCCTAGAGACTGCAGCACTAAGCACGGCCTTGTTCAACAACGGTCTAGCTTGTGGTGCTTGTTTCGAGCTAACGTGTGTGAACTCAAAATGGTGTAAACCAAATGCCGGTTCAATCAAAATCACAGCCACAAATTTCTGTCCACCAAATTACGCACCACCGGTTGACATCCATTGGTGTAATCCTCCTAACAAACACTTCGATCTATCGATGAAAATGTTCATTTCGATTGCCGAGTATAAAGGAGGGATAGTTCCGGTGAAGTACAGGCGAGTGACATGTTCTAAAAGTGGTGGTGTGAGGTTTGAGATTAAGGGCAATCCTTATTTTATCATGGTTTTGGTGTATAACGTTGGAGGGGCAGGAGATGTAAATAATGTGCAAATTCGAGGGAACAATGGTAATTGGAATAGTATGAAGAGGAATTGGGGGCAAATTTGGGATACTAGTGTGAATTTGGTCGGTCAAAGTCTCTCGTTTGTGGTTCAAACCAGTGATGGTCGGAGCTTGACGTTTAATAATGTTGCACCGAAGACTTGGGGATTTGGTCAAAATTATGAAGCATCATCGAATTTTTAGATGTATTTTTTTAATATAATTATTTTAGGAATTGTTAGCTTCTAGGGTTATTTGTTCGAAGCTATTTTCTTCTATAAAATGAATAAAATATCAACTAGTTTAAAATGTCTCAAATTTAATTCATTTTGACTGATTACCTATAGATATATGGTTACTAAATTGATTTAATTATAAGAGTTTGTTACAGTAACATATATTAACTATTAATCAAAAATTTATATCACATTGTACCAACTATTAGATTTTTCCAAGTTTTTATCCATAATTATTAACATCTATTCGCCTCTATTGTGTTATCTACTTTATGTAACGATGATAATCCAAACTACAAAACAACCTTTATATGACTTTATTTTTCTTGCATTGCAACTTTTTGTTAAGCAAGAAAATATTATGTGGTTTACATTATGTTATCCCAAGGGAGCAATAAAAGAAAACAAGTTTTTTTTGTGAACTTATAAAGAAAAAAATTTAAAAAAAATCTAAACAACTATTTAAAGTTTTCGGATGTAATGTTGAGAATTTGGAAAAGTGTATTTAGTCAATACGGGTATGATTTTTTTATCAAAATTCGATTTAAACAACGACAAAAAAGAATATTTTAAGTTTTTGGAGTCTGAATTCATTTGCATTTATAGCGAGTTTAATGATTTTATTAAATTATAATCTTTTAGTATTTCTCACTTAGCTTATGAAATGTTTGGCTAAATCTTTTGCAAGATATTACGTACTAATAGTCTAGCACACTAAAAAACTTCTTACACTCAAACATATAGAAAAAAACCTATTGAAACTATCCTCCAACACTGGTGGTCTACTAGCGTTGAAGTTTTTCTCCCAGATTCTTTAATATCCTCTTGTGTAATTAGGTTTGTCTTTTCTGAATCCGGTCCAAAGTCTAATATCAGCCAACGTAGATATGCTGGATGAGCAAGGCCGAATCGTGTCATAAGCCATGCCAATGCGTAGAGCCCAAAAATTTTATAGTCTATAAAACATGGTTCAAAAATTTTTATGCCATAAAGTAGGACCGGACCTATATGTATGGGACATGGTCAAAAAATTTATAGTCTATGAAACATGGTTAACAAGTTAATTTTGAGTAAGACCTTCCATACTATTGGACCGAACCTGTTGACGAGTCTAAACGGAGCTTCATCTCTCTCATGTTGAACTATTTCTCCAAAATGGAATCACCATTGTTTTTATCCTCTAGAACTTATCTGCCGAGTTTTTACTAGCGAGAACCTTTCCACTGATGCTTTACTGATGAAAACACTACCTCGAGTCACTCTTAAGTGGCAAAATTGTTTACCTACACGCATGCAGAGAACCACCCATCCTCCCCTTACGACTCGACAGCTTTCTCCACAACGAAAGTACTTAATCAGTCCTTGCTGGTCATGATCTAGGCAGCTCCGAAGTCGCTGACTCCATATCGAGAGACATCTCACCTGCCTCTAAAGCTAGTCATGTTGGCCACACCTCTAGGACAAAGACCAAAACTAGATAGTGACAATGGAGAGACAACAATGATGTTTTGAATACTACATGCACATGATGAACCCTATTAAACATGGTAAATAAGTTTCTAATAACTCAAGCATATATTTTCATCAAATTTTTTTGTCAACCGAATCGACGAGACCCGATCCATAGCTCAAACTCATTTATAAAATTCCATGCTTTGTAAGCACCACATGCAATATGGTGGAATCGAACTTCAGATGTCTGAGCCATTAGATATGGCATATAATCACCAGACTGAGAAGAGCTCGATATTTTCATCAATAATATATAGTTATTTTCTATATAGAATTCGATCGCAAAAACTTAATAATTTTGTGTTAGGAACCTCATTGCGTATTTGATATATTTGACTTTGATTGTTTTGCTTAGGCATGGGCAAAATATCCGGATCCGAAGATCCGAATCGGAACCGAAGATCCGAATCGGAACCGAACCAAACCGAAAATTACGGTTCGGATCGGTTATGAATATTTTAAAATATCCGAATGGATCTTGTTGTTAGATACTTTTGGATATTGGTTCGGTGTGGGTAATATCCGAGAACCGAACAAGTATCCGAAAATATCTAAATATTTTTTACTTTTTATACTATAACCTATATTTTTTTTTTCAATATACCTTTTTAAATTAGAAAAAAAATGTAAAACTTTAGAGTCCGAAAACAATCTCAAGTAAGTCTAAATTTTTAAGAAATTTTTTGATTTTAATATTTCTTAGTTTTGTAAAGTGAGTTATTTTCACGATTTAACTATTTTTTCAAATTATGAAGGTAAAACATATATAATAATTATGTAGCTTTTATTATATGTGTTTTAATTTCTTACAATATGAATTTTTGTCTAGAACTTCATTTTAGTTTGCTGATTTAAAATTATATTATTTAGATATTTCGGGTATATATGGTTAGTTTGGATATATTCAGATTAAAAAATATCCGAACCAAATCGTATCCTAAAAAATATGGATATCCAATCAACTATCTGAATCGATCTGAACCCGACAAGTACCGAACTGACCCTGAACCAAAATTTTAAAATTACCCAAATAGTATCTCAACCCTAGTAGTAAAATATCCGAAATCCAAAATACCCGAATCGAACCCGAACCGAATATCTATTTGCCCAAGCCTAGTTTTGCTACTTTGTGTCCCTTCCTAAAATCATGAAATTGGTACTTCATTATTAGTTGGTACGTTTGATAGCTTTTAGTTTTCGTTCTTTTTCAATTATGTTCAATTACCGTGAAAAACACTCAATAAAAATAATATTCAAAGAAAGATTCTCTGAT
>WJSH01001265.1:57526-79825 GCA_009757365.2 Lepidium campestre | reverse complement strand
GATTTGAAGCCCAAGACATCTCATGACAAGTCGGTCATAGACACGATAGGCTTCAAGGAAGTTTTCTATTTTGTAATAAGGAAAGAGTAGTTTCCATTTTACTAAGTAGAGAATAGAAATGACAAAAGTTGTTGCTATATAACCTTGATTGAGTTGTGATCAATGGACATGGAGAAAAGGGTTGAGTTTTTGAGTTATATTTCTAAACCTAATAAAGAGAGTTATTCTTTATAGTCTTCATATTGTTGTTTACTTTATAATTGCTGCCATATATTGTTACCAATTTTCTATTAATTCCACCTCTTGAAGTTAAGTGTCTGTTGGGACAAGGATTAATTTCCTCTTTAGTTGCTACATACTGGTTGGTTTTGTGCTTGGGATGATTATGAGTTTTATGTTTTGGTCTAAATTTTTTTGGAGATGAGTATAGATGGTTTTGTTTAGTGAATAATTATCCCATTATTCAGTTTTTTTCCCACACATTAATTAAAAAACTAATCCGAGACTGATTACACAATCGGGGAAGAATAATTAACATTAAAAAAACTCACAAAAACTTTCTACTTTTGTTATTGAGCTCTTTTACAATTACAGTTTTAGTTTAAACTCAACAATGTATTGCAGATTGTTTGTTTATTTTTTATGTCGTTTATCTATGCACATCATATGCTTCGAAAGGCCGTTAATATTATTCTATTTTATGTTTTGTTTAAGAAATTATTTACTATAAAAGTTTATTTGTCTCTTTCTTAGGCAGGAAATTATATTTTTAATGGTTTATTTAAAATTATTAAATAGTGTATAAATCGTTTTCAGAAAAATTAAAATTTTTATATAGAAGTGTTAATTTTCAAACCGTTAATCTAATTGAGATTAAAAATTTGGAGATAAACACTTTAAATGGGAAAAACAATTTTTATTTATTTATTCAAAAGCTGTAAAACGAAAACTACAAAGAAAAAGCCAACAAATATGAAGATGTTGACGTCTCATGAAGATTGGTCAGTATTCATCATGTATATTAAAAACCTTGCAAGATTCAGCTTATTCTTCATTTGTTAAACCACGAATTACCTCGTCCGTTATGCTAGAAGTTTAACTCGTGATTTTACTTTTTGCAAAAGCTTGTCTACTAAAATGGAATTCATTTTTATATTAATGAAAATTTAAAGTTGACAAAAACCAACCAATAAATCTTTTAAATAAATCTACAATTTTAGTTAAAAATTGCTTAAATCTTTTAAAAACAAAGACCAAAAACTAAATATTGCAATACAGATAGAAATATCAATTTTGAAATTAACTGTGAAATTAAATTATTAGTTGTAAATTAAAAAATATAATTTAAAAATATATTTAAATTACAATATAGTAATTATACCAGAGGCAGAAAAAGAAACAAAAAAAAAAAGTACATTTCCAAAACCATTTGTTGACGACAGATGTCCAAATAAATAAAAAGATGTCTTTTCAATTTTCTTTTAATGGTCTTTTAATTTAATTACGTTTTTAAGTAAAAAATCTTGATGAAGCGTTATAATTTGTGAGAAAGACAAAACACAAGTTTTATCTTGGGATTGGCTAATTTCAGAAACCCAAGTCAAAAAATCAGTCCAGACAAAATCCTCTCTCAATCTCCGCTTCTTCGCTTCTTCGCGTCACTCTCTCTACCCATGGACGCTCTCATTGCTCAGTTGCAGATGCAATTTCGTGATTACACCATTTCTCTTTACCAACAGGTTTGATTCTGATTTTACTCGAGCAGCTATGTCTCTGCTTAGCTTATATGATCATCGATCAGATCATTGAATTCAGAGAGTAGATTTACTCGTAAGCTTGAATCTTTGGGTGGGGAATTTGTTTTCTTTTTCAGAAATTTTGTGTTTCTTACAAGATATGATTTTTTAGGGATTCGAGTTCTGTAAAGGTTGGAACTTCAGATTCGTGGGTTTTGTTATCTTAGATCATTGCTTGTTTGTTTTGTTTTTTGTGAAGGGGTTTTTGGATGATCAGTTTACTGAGTTGAAAAAGCTTCAAGATGATGGAAGTCCTGAGTTTGTAGCTGAAGTTCTCTCTCTGTTCTTTGAAGATTGTGTGAAACTTATCGGTAACATGGCTCGAGCTTTGTAAGTTTTGATTTTCTCTCATTTCATTCACAAGTATTCAACTCTGTTCTTGCTAGATCATCATTGTTGGTGTTTCTATTAATAAGCTTCTCAAAAGCGTTTATGGATACATCTATTTCAGGGACCAGACCACAGGAACTGTAGATTTTAGTCAGGTTGGTGCGAGTGTGCATCAATTGAAAGGTAGTAGCTCAAGGTATGTTCTTGTCTCTTGCGCTTATATATAATCTTTAGTAGTTGAAGTTGTGTGTGCTTTGATCGATGAAGCTCTTGTATTGTTTCTATACAGTGTTGGTGCCAAGAGAGTCAAAGAGTTGTGTGTTAACTTCAAAGAATACTGTGAGGCTCAGAACTACGAAGGGTGAGCTTTATCGAAAACCGGCTTATAGAGTTATCGTTTTCTTTTAGGAATCAAATAGTTTGAGATTTGATGAATAATCTCTGGTATTCAGGTGTGTGAGATGTCTGCAGCAAGTAGATATTGAGTACAAGACGTTAAAGACAAAGCTTCAAGATATGTTTAATGTAAGTACTGTGAATTGACTCTAATTTTGTTTTCAGCTGCTTTAATGAATCAATTTTGATGATTACCAATGAACAAACTACTGTCATTGTTGTTGTTGCAGCTTGAGAAACAAATCATCCAAGCTGGTGGTAGAGTTCCTCAAGTGGATATTAACTAAAGAGACTAGTTCAGAAGAAACAGAATGATAACTTCAAATTGCATTCTTCAGTTTCTCTTTTTTTTTTTTTTAAATTGTTCTGGATTTGGTGTTTGCTCATAATTTCATAGAATGTGTGCAAAATCAGACAAGGGATTGTTGTTGATATATCAGTAGTGTGTAATTGTTTCTTTGATTGCATCTAAGAAAACTGACACCCTTTGGACCAAATAATGTGTTGATGATATTGATTTGCTTCTGGTTCGGTTTGAGTAAAGATATAGTAATTACCAAGTACTGTAAGTCTTGGTTTAGTGGCCCTTAGTCTTGTAATCGGTTCGGTTCAGGTTATTTAAAACAAGGATCGGTTTAATAAATGATAAAAGCATATTGTATATAGTAGAAAGTAGTCTCTGATTGACGATGATTTTGTGTCAGCAAGGTTGAAAGTAGAGTTTCCAAATGGGGAGAATGGCGAACCGGTTATAACGATTGCACAGGAAGTGATTGATAGAATGAATATCTTATGGCAGAGGTGTATGGTGGTTAAAGTCTTAGGAAGAAGCGTTAACATCGGAGTTTTGAGCAAAAAACTCCTTGAACTTTGGAAACCGATGGGTTCGATGTCTGTGATTGACTTGCCAAGGCAGTTTTTCATGGTTAGGTTTAGCTCAGAGGAAAAATACCTTAATGCTCTAACGGGTGGTCCGTAGAAGTTATTTGGCAACTATTTATTGGTGAAAACGTGGTTTCCAAGATTCGATCCGGTTTGTGATGATATATCATCACTACGCGGGCGTGGGTTTGAATTTCGCAATTTCCAGTAAATTTATATCACAAATCTATTCTTATGGGCATAACAAGTGGGTCAGGCAAACCTTTAAAGGTCGATCATACGACTATGCATTTTATGTGAACACGGTTCGTCCGTATATGTGTTGAAGTTAACCTTCTAAACCGTTGAAAGGGACTTTTATCATTCACGGGGAGAGGTACTTCGTCTCCTACGAAGGACTCTCTAACATTTGTTCACGATGTGTTCTATATGGTCACTTGGTCCAGTCATGTGTACGAGCTGGAAACGAGTCAGTTGTGGTAGATGATCGTCAGCAGTTTTGTGTGAAACTGAGACTTGTGCAATCACAACCAGTAAATCGTGATCCACGAGATGATAATTTTACCTTGATGACGAAGTCTGGAAATCGAACAAGTAGAAGTTTAAAGGGAGTCATCTTCGCAGCGGGTGGTTCTTGGGGAGCTAATGCCAGAGTCCTGAGAGACATATCGGGTCAGAGTAATCAAAATTGTGGTGGGTTAGTGAGCAACTTTGACACTCTCACTCGTGTTGCAGGTTCAGATGGGGACATAACAGGTACTCAATTGACAAATAATAACAAGGAGAATGTTGTGTTTGGTGCTTCGAAGTCATCTCGCGTGGGATCTTATCTGAAACAGAGTAAAGATGTAGCTAAGAATAGTGAGGGTTACGGGTCAGTGAGGACTATGAATAATGCTCGTGTTGGTGCTCAAAAACAAACATAGATTTTCAAATCCAAAGACCGTCAAAACCCGATACGCCCAGCGCGAGGCTTGGTATTTGGAATGACGAAGGAAGAGTTGTTAGTCTCAAACTCTGGTAAGAGAACAAGAGTGGAGATGTGTTAGTAGGCAGACCAGGGGGAATTTTTTCGAGTAATGTTGATGAAAGGCAAATGGGTAGTACGGCTTCGAACATGATGGTTTTAAAGACTTGATTAAATCTACACAGCGAACATATTGTAGTACTCAAGTTGCTCTAAAACATCTTCAGGGTGTTTTGAAAAAATGGAACAAGGAGATTTTTGGTGATATACACCGTAGGAATGAGAACATTATAAACCAGATTTTGGTTACCCAATCTTCTATTGAGCAGGGCCATATTAGATGATTTATTGGAAGAGGAAATCGTCTTAACAAATCTCTTGAAACCATTCTTACCCAAGAAGAGTTACTTTGGTATCAAAAATCAAGAGAGAACTGAATAACTCAAGGGGACAAGAATACTACCTTCTTTCACACGTCAACTATTATTCGTAGATGTAGAAACAAGATCGAGTCCTTGAAAAACTCGGAGAGGGTGTAGATTTCCAAGCTAAAAGCTCTTGAAGATCTAGCTATATCTAATTTTTCAAATTAGATCTAGCTATGATCGTATTAGGTGGGATTTTCTTGAGGACACACTACAAGATGTGGGATTACCGAGAAAGTGGATTAATTGGATCCTTTCATGTGTCTTTGGTCCTTCTATGAGAGTGATATGGAATTGTGAAAAGACAACACATTTCACCCCAAAGCGTGGACTTCGACAGAGAGACCTGATACCCTTGTACTTATTTGTTGTCTGCATGGAACGTTTGTGTTGTCTTATTGATCAAGCAGTTATGGAAAAGAGCTGGAAACCGATGAGAGTATCTTGTGGTGGCCCTGCTTTGTCTCATGCATGCTTTGTAGATGATCTAATCCTCTTCACTGAAGCTTACGGTGATTCAAATTTTTGTTATCCGTGGAGTTTTAGATCACTTCTGCTCAGCCTCAGGGCAGAAAGTGAGCTTGGAGAAATCCAAAAAACTTTTTCGGATAATGTACGTCGTAATTTGATCCGCAAGATAAGCCTTGAGAGTGGAATTAAGGCAACCAGAGACTTGGGTAAGTATCTTGGCATGCATGTGCTTCATAGAGGTATAAACAAATATATTTTCAGTGAATTACTTGACAAAGCAACCTCACGTTTAGCTGGGTTGAAGAGCAAGTGTTTAAACTTTGCGGGAAGGATTACACTTACTAAACTGGTACTCTCTTCTTTACTAGTATACGCAATGAGCATAATATGTCTACCCAAATTGATTATGGACAGGTTGGATAAAATAGCTCGGAACTTTTTGTGAAGTGGAACAGAGGATAAGCGGAGGCAGCATTTGCTTTTGTGGGATCGTGTGTCTACTCCAAAGCATGATGGTGGCTTGGGAGTTCAAAAATAAGAGAGATGAATTATGCCTTGACTGGTAAATTAAGCTGGTGTATGCTACATAACTCGTCAACGCTTTGGGTTCAAGTGGTTAAGAGTAAATATAAATTCAAGGATTTGCGGGATATCACGAATGGCTTTTTGAAACGACAGGGATCTCCAACTTGGTGGAGTATATGTTCAGCTCTTTTTCGGTTCTTGAAAGTTGGACCCGAATTGACCCGGACTCGAATAGAACCGACCCGGAATCAAACCGAAATAGTAGCATGTCCTATATGGATTCAAAATCTCCTTACCGAAAAGACCCGGACCCGATAAATTTTATAAAATAATATTTTTATAAGTGTTATAAAATTATGTTTGTATAGATTTTATGTTTTATAAATATTTAATACTAGTAACTAAGCCGTGTTGTAGCAGGAGAAAATGTTTCAAAAAATATTTTTAATTTAAAATTATAAGATGGTTATTATAATTAATGATATCCAATGATATGTAAATTATCAAATGAATCATAGTTATTGAATAATTTATGATATTAAATAATTTATATTATTATCAAATAACATGATATATCAAATGAATTATATTCTTTATTAAATGAACCATTATTAAATACCTCGTATTATCAAATAACATGTAATATCAATGACCCGTATTTTTATTATTGAATATCAAACGTGATTATACAAATATCAAATATTTATATGGTAATTAATTTATATGCATATTACTCTTATCTTATATTTTAATAAATTTTAAGTTTTATGAAAATTTTATGACTTGTTCGCTTATAACTCTTATAATTATAAGAGCTCATAAAAATATATATACAATTGAACTTATATTTTGTTTGAGAAATACAAATTTTTTCTGACTTATTTTTATCGTATTACTACTGTTATATAAAAATTATATCCAAATTTATAAAAAAAGATATAAGCACAATAGTTAACTAAACATTATTTATATAATATTATTATTATCTTTTTTTTTTAAATTTATTTATTATCAAATTTTTTTATATACGCTCGTTAAGTAACCATATATCTCATAAGTTAATACTATAAATATTATATGTATATATATATAATTTTTATTTTCACATTGCTACTATTTTATTTAGAATAAAATTTTCAAATATCTTTTGTTTTTTCGTGACATGATGACGTTAAACGTAGCAATCTGCCGAGGACAGGTGGACCAGTGATGTTTCTCACTTTACAAAATCTTAGGCACCAAGGTTTGATCCCTCTCCGCGACAAGTGGAAAAAAAGGATTTTAACTATGGATCGGATCTTGTCGATCCAAATTGTTGACAAAAAGAATCATAGCAATCTCTGAATATTATTTTCTTTCTAAACAATATAGTTATTTAAAAGTCAAGTAACATTTGTTCCAATTCTATTTATTGGAAAAAAGAGAAAAATATAATAATGAAATCTAAAAACTTCTTTAACCTGCTTTAATCCCTAGTCGAGGACATGTAAAACAGTGGTAGTACACTCTTTACAAATCCTCACACACTAAAGATCAAACCTCCTTTCTGGAATCGGATAAAATGCCACTAAACCCATTGACAAAAAAAATTTAATCTCTCTTTCTCTTGTGCATCGAAGATGTGGGAGAACATAATGAAGTTGAATCAATGATCTCAGTTTGCGGAGGACAAGGTATAGAATCCATCCATCGTGGCATCACAAATTGGTATAAAAAGACTGTAGCATCGCGAAATGGTAATCTTGCATATTCCGTCAAAGAATCTTGATGATCAATATCACTAAATGTAGCGTCTCTTAAGATTTTACATTTTTGTGTCCTTAGGTTATATGATACCAAACGACCGTTTGCAGAACTCATTAGATAGACAATATCGCTATCAAATGGATGCATTGCTATGGGTTCAAAAGAACCGATAAATATCGAGAGCTCGATATCCCATAAAACATGCCAAGCTGAATCATTGTTCAACTTCCAAATCTTCAAGGTATCATATAAATTTCCTGGAAATGTGTCCATATAAATGAGAAATTCTCCTCCGGATGTAGTCAAGTGTCCAGTGAAGTACTTCTTGTTGTTCTTGTATTGATTTGGAAGAGGTATAACCTGACATTGATTGGTTTCCGAATAGAAATCATGAGCTACAAGTACTCCTCCAGGCTCAATACGTTCAAACATTGTTTGAGGTAAAAGATAAAGCGTCCCGTTCAGACTTATAGGAAACAACGCAAACGAGCAAGTTGTGTGACATCGAAGTAGCTTGGAAGTCCAAATCCCAGTCTCAGAGGAATATATGTGTACTTGCAAACAAGTTGAAGATCTTTTCATTCCTAACTCCACGATTTTGAAACTCAAAGGGACACCATCCATGTCCACACGAGTCACCAAACTAAACATACCAGACTCATATGGAGATTTAGGGATTTTAACCCACTTTTGTAATACTGGATTACCCACAAATAAACCATAATCAAATACTTTCAGCATTACCAATCCGTTGGAAGAACATGGATGAGCCAAGTAACTACGTCTGTGATTACAAGGGACATAAGAATATGGAGACTTTGGAAGATTCCATGTCTGACATCCATAAGAACCTATGAGTTCTTTTGTAATGAAATGTCCATCTATTAGCGACCAAGAGGGAGAAGAGTTTTGGTGTACAGATAGAAAACGACGACGAAAATAGACAGAACTAAGTGTTGTCTTCCATGTTTTGCACACTGATTTGAATCTTGAAATGGATCTCATAGGTAATCTCGCTAGAATCTCCGTCAACAACACCTCAGGAAGATTGGTTAGTGTTTCCATTGTTGAAGACTGAGAAACTGTGAAGGAAGTGGGTTTTTTAGAGGTTATTAAAGAGTTTATATCTCAAACGAGAATACAAACAAAGAAAACTGACGGAATGATGCAAAGTTTACCTGAGTAGAAGCAAAGCAAGGCGGCAACGGAAGAGGAAGCTAAAGAGAAGATTCAGTTTGGGAAAAAAAAGAAAAACCCTAACTATTTTTTTGATAAAATAAAAATTTTAAAGTTAGGTTTTGTTTGGAATTTCTATGGAAAAGCCTCCAAAAAAATTAAATTAAATTGTGAATTTTATTCTTCCACTTGATCAAATCCAAACTGCCAAGAACCATGTGACATAGTTGGTTTACCCTTGATGTAGCTTAGTATCAAGTGGGGAGTTCGAATCCCTACTCACTCTAGTTAGAATATTTAGGCTATAGATCGAACCTTGTTGATCTAATTGTTAAAAAAAAAAATCAAATCCAAACTGTTTTAATTAAAAATATTTAAGTAATGTGATACGATCATAAAGATTAAAGATATTCATAAATATCTTCATAAATATATGATATATTAAAGGGTCAATTAACCCAATATATGATATATTAAATTCTAACTCTACACATTCGCACACAGAAATATTATATTTTGTAGTTTAGAAACATAAGGCCATTTGTATCGTAAAGTATTATATTTTATTATTTGAAGTCAAAACTATTTTACATATAGACTTATATATTTTATAGATTGACAAAAAAAAGACTTAAGTAAATATTACATATCAAGATATATGGTCGGTAATACACAAATTGTTATGTTTTGATATCAAGATATATGGTCGGTTGAGTCCGGTTTACTTTAATTTAACTTATGTGTGAATTCTATTTGGTTTACTCGATTGTATATAAACACCAATTGTACATTTCTATTTCGATGAGAAATAACATAAAAATCATTACACAATCTTGATCAATTCGGTTCCACCATTAGGTTTTAAGCTCAGCGATTCAGGTGTTTTCTGAATTCTACTATCAAGAGAGGATCATAGGTGCGAGTGTAGCAGATTACTATCCCCTGGCTCATTCCTTCTGCTTAATAGCTTCGACAACAAGTAAGTTCTTCAGTCTGTGTCTGTGAGTAAAAAACTGCTCGGAAATCGAGATTACAAACTCTGCGACATGTTAAAGTTGTGTTCTTTAAGGTTGTTTGTTAAGTTCTGCGGTTTAGGTCAAAACAAATTGTTCTTTCTTGTTCTGAGTCTTAAAATCAAGTGAGGTTTTTGCTCTGGTAAGCTGATCATGCTTCTCTGCTTAGGGATTTTTCTCTTGTTTCCTTCTCGATTTTTCCCGAGAAAACAAATTAATTGAAAAGATTTAGCCTTTATGAACTTCGTTTTTGTTCAAATTCTCGCAATTTCTGGTGAACAGGATCAATCTCTGCCTAGGAATTTGTTTGTCTTCACGAACTCAGTCTTTTTCTCTCTTTCTCCTTTGCGATGATATTTCTATCTTCTTCCGTATTTTCTCGAGAAAAGTAAATGAAAAAGCTCCGGCCTTTGTTTCAGTTTCAGGATCTTTTCATCAATTTTCGGTGATTGTTAGAGTTGTGTTCCTGGGTTTAGTTCTTGTGAGTTTACTTTACTAACGTATTGATGATGAACAGGTTTACAAGCAGAGAAATTTCATCTTCGTGGCTTAAGCTTTGTAGTAGTCAAAGGAAGCACAAATGTCTCCGAGACTTCATGTTTGCAAAATATGTGGAAAAACATTTACAACAGCAAAAGGTGTTTGTGGTCATCAGAGATTGCATTCTGGTTCACAAAGGATTAGAGGTCTTAAGGAGGATTCGAGGGTTTGCTCAGTTTCAGCTTCTGGTAAAGGAACAGAAACCATTGATCTATCACGGATGGGATCTAGTTTTATGACTGAGATTGAGCAACATGAGGTACTTGGAGCTGCAGTGAACTTGTTTATGTTGTCTCAAGGAGTTTATGACTTTGCTGCTATCAGGAATTTGCCTTCGGGTGATGATTTCATGGGTTTAGCGCTGAAATCTATGCGAGAGAAGAATTTACATTGTGTTGAGTCGAAACTAGATGACTTTAATGATGTTGGTAGAGGATTACCTTGTCATTTAGGAAGTAAATTGCAGAAGAGAACTCACTTCAGCTATGGATGTAAGAAATGTGGCAAGAGTTTTGTCTGTTCTCAAGATCTAAATGGCCACCAAAGACTTCAGAGATCGATTAAAGGGAAATTTGCGCATAAAAAGGAGTATGCTAAAGCACTATCTGACTCATCAGAAGCTAGGAAGACTGTTTCACAATCACCAAGTTTTACAATCCCTCAGGAGGAGAAGATCTTACATTGTGATAAGAAGACTGTTTCACAATCACCAAGTTTTATAATCTCTCAGGAGGAGAAGATCTTACATTCTGATAAGAAGATTGTGTTGCAACCATCAAGCTTAGAACTTTCCCAAGCTGAGAAGATCTTACATTGTGATAGAAAGATTATTGTTTCAACACCACCTAGCTTTGAAGTCTCTGAGGATGAGAGAACCTTACGTTGTATTGAGCTGAAACCAGACTTCACTAAACTTCTTCCTCACTCAGGTTTCGACGAGTCTAGTGGTTGCAGTAAAACCAAGTCCAGTGCATTACATTCTCCTCTGAGAAGTAAATCTCACCCCAGCTATAGATTCAAAATATGTGGCAAGCTTTTTAGGCATTCTCAAGCTCAAGGTGGTCACCAACCACTTCACAGATCGATCAAAGGCCAATTAACGCACACTGAAGATGGCAATTGTGGCAAGACTGACTCAGAAGCTACCAAGATTGTGATAGGCCACTCAGGGCTTTTGTGAGGAAACAGAGACGAGGAATTGAAGAAGTAAAGAGCTGAAGACTTTTGTGGATAGCTTATTTTACTTGTATTCAATTCTGTTATTGAAAGACAATTATAGTTCTGTTTTTACATTGCTGCAATTTACATATAAATACTGTGTCTGTCGCTAACAGAGAGTCAGTTAGAAAGTTAGTGGCTGTTTACACGAGACCCTGGCTCGTGTGGTGAAACCAGGGGAAGCTGTAATCGTTTCGTTTGGTGAAATATACTGCAGACCTACCGTGGTCTTTCTATCATCGGCAGAGTCAGTCAAGTGACGACTGTGAGTTTCCATCATCGGCGGCAAGGTTCTTAACAACTTGTGTCAAAACCATCAACCTTCAAGTCTTAGAAGATATAAATCTCAGTGCTTAATTTGTTTCCAATGATTCCAAGTTTATAGACTCAGTTAATTTATCAGTCAAGCACACAATTAAGTGATTAAAAAGCTACATTTAACACATATATTCCTTCACAATCAGATCTGGCTTTTTCTGCTTCATCCATGTCAATATTTGTTTCAATATCTAAGTCAACGTTTGACAGCAACTGCCCAATGTCTGCAATGCCATCTTGTGAATTTCTCTCAATGTATCTTCTTGAAGAACTTCTCATAACAACATGCCAATTTGATGACTCATCTTCTCTTAAATAGAAAACTTGTTTTGCTTGAGAAGCCAATATGTAAGGATCCCTTGAAGAAGACGCTTGACTATGTTTCATATTAACTAAAGTGAAACTATCTTCTATCTTCACTCCATTACCCATTATTGCTCATTGACAACGGAATAGAAGAACATAAAAGACATTATAGTCTAGCAGCATTAGGCCTGGGCATAAAAACCGGAACCGAAGTACCGAACCGAACCGAATCGAAATAAAAAGAACCAAACCGAACCGGAATCGGTTCAAAAGCCAAATGATTCCTAAATTTAGGAACCGAAAGAACCGGACCCGAACTGGAACCGAACCGAGAACCGAATAGTTACCCAAAAGAACCGAAATATAATTATATATTTTAAAATAATTATTTATATATAATTTAATAATCTAAATCTCCAAAATTGTAAATATAAATCCAAATTTGTTAGTCAATTTGAATCAAAATTATTTAAAAAACTAAAATATTCAATTTATTAATTAATTTATGGTTTCTCTAAGATTTTTTATTTATTTTTAATTTAAATTAGATAGAGGTATCCGAACCGGAACCGAAACCAAATTTTAATAGGTACCCATTGGTTACCAAATTTTTAGAACCAAAAGAATCGGAACCGGAACCGAACCGAACCGAATTTTAATAAGTACCCATTGATTACCACATTTTCGGAACCAAAAACCGAAAGAACCGAACCGAGCCGAACCAAAGAACCAAATGCCCAGGTCTAAGCAGTATAATATCAGTTATTCTAATGTAATATGAAACCAAATATACCACTTGTGCATTGTCTTTTGCACACCTAAAGACATCCGTTGCCTCATAATAAACTCCATTGTTCTGACTTTTTCTTTCTATATATCTTGTATGATACCGTTCCCCATTCACAATATAACATGTATATGACCGGGTAGAATTACGTGGACCATATGCCAACCACTTAAATGTGTTTCCATGTGCAGTTGAATCAAGAGGTATCTAACAAAATAAAACAAGCAAGTTACATATTATAAAAGAAGTATGCTAGTTATTTAGAACCAAAACATACAGTGAACATTTGACTTGCCTTTGCTTTTAACCAAGATGCAAAATTCTGAGTATGAGTATTCCACAAAGCTGATGCATCACATCTGCATCTTCCATTTGATTCTTGTAAGTACTGTAAATGTTCACTTGAACAAGAAAACATAACAGTCACGATTCTGTTTACAAAAGCATATATATATAAATGTAGTAATAATGTATATCAATGACTTACTTCACATAAGGTTCCACGACAACTGCCATGTTTTGAATAACAGCAAGATGAGCTATTTTCAGCTCCAATTCAGTAAGAACAGTGGATGTGCTTTCTGAAATTGAACGTCCTCCTAGTATACTATGGTTCTCAAACTCATGATTTCTAATCAATATGTCATGTACATTTGTAGTCTTTTTCAGAAATACATTACAGAACTGAATGCATTCTTCTGCAAGATAAGATTCAGCTATACACCATTCTGGTCTTGCAAGGTTTCTGACAAAGTCTTTCAAAACTTTCATATACCTCTCAAATGAGTACATCCATCTAAAGTGAACTGGTCCTCCTAACCTTACTTCTCTGCCTAAATGTACCGTCAAATGCACCATTATATCAAAGAAACTTGGAGGGAAGTATCTTTCAAACATGTATATATTTTCAACAATCTCATTCTCCATAATTATTAGCTGCTCTCTATCAATAACTCGCTGACACAAATGGTTGAAGAATGTACATAATCGTCCAATCGCTACCCTAGTACCTTTAGGTAACAAACCTCTAAGTGCAATCAAAAGAAGGAGCTGCATTAAGACGTGATAATCATGTGATTTCAGACATGATACCTTACACTCCTCTAATGATACTCCTATGGATATGTTTGAACAATGTCCATCTGGGCCTTTGAGGTCAAATAATCTTCTACAAAAACTTTCTTCTATGTCTTTGATAAAGACCAAGGTGCTGCGGGAAGATATGTTTTTTTCCCTTGTGTTTTAGGATGCAAATCCATCCTAATACCTAGTTCCTCTAGATCTTTACGAGCTTGAAGACCATCATTTGATTTCCCACAATGCAACAAAGTAGATACAATACTTGCAGCCACATTTCTTTTCACATGCATCACATCTAAGTTATGTCTTACCAGGAGTTCTTAATCAAATCATGAAACAAAACTCAAACTCAGATATAACTTAGCTTAAACTGAAACATCAAAAAGACTAACACTAGAACAGAACATACGTCCCAATAAGGCAGCTTGAAAAATATCAACCTTTTTTCTATCTTGATAACTCCTCTTCATCTACTTTTATTTCCTCTTCTTCTTCAGCTTCACTTGATGAATCTTCACAATTAGATCATAATACACTACAATCAGATTTTTTTCTCTTACTAGCAGAATGTTTGAAATTGCCAAAGTCATTCTTAATTTTTTTTAAGTTTTTGAAATATCTCATAACCAGTTAATATTCTACCCTTTCTTCGTTGTTCAACTTTTCCATCAAACCATGACTTCTTACTCCTAAAATTATGTGTTGGTGGCAGACCCTTTCTATGGCACATGTACACATGTTTTTTGCTGAATTTCAGCCACATATTGTCAGTATTTTTCCCACATAAATGACAACCCATTCTATCCTTTACTTTGCAGCCTGCAAGATTACCATAGGCTGGAAAGTCACTAATTGTCCAAAGCAGCATTGCCTTAAGATTAAAAGTGGATTTCGTAGAGGCTTCATAAGTCAACTCTCCATTAATCCACAGATGATTGAGGTCCTCTATCAATGGTTGTAAATAAACATCAATGCTATTACTAGATTGTTGTGGTCCAGGAATTAGTAATGTAAGCATAATGTTTTCCTTCTTCATGCATAAATCAGGTGGCAAGTTGTAGTTTACTAACAACACGGGCCAACAACTATACTTGGTATTCTTCATGTTGAATGGATTAAATCCATCTGTTGAAAGTCCAAGCCTAACATTTCTTTCTTGAAATGCAAATGAAGGAAACTTGGCATTCATATGATCACATGCAACTGAATCCACTGGGTGATGTAGCTTTCCATCACTACTCTTGTTACTGAAATGCCATCTTAAATCCTTGGCCATTTCCTCAGACCTATCCATCCTCTTCAGCCGAGAAATTATTGGAAAGTACCTTAGTACTTTTTGTGGGACACCTTTCTTAATTTCACTAGTGTGCATGTTAGTCTTCCATTTCGAAGTCTTGCATTTAGGATAGTTGTCAAGCTTCTTATACTTCTTTTTGTACATGCAACAATCATTGACACAAGCATGAATCTTCTAGTAATCCATATCAAATGATTTCAGAAACTTCTTTACATCATACAGTGATGTGTGAAGCACATTATCTTCTGCCAACATTTTTGGCAATGTCTCTAATAGATCATTGAAACTCTTATCAGACCACCCATTTTGTGTGTTTTCATATAAATAACGACACAATGGCTGATAGCTTGCTATAATTTACGCAGCTTGGATATAATAAAGTTCAAGCATCTGCAAGCTTAGCTAGGAACTCATCTTCTTTCTTTTCTTCACATTCTGCAATCTCATTCACATCAGTTGTATTCCAAAGTATTGGTCCAACAACTCAGTAGCTTGGTATAAATCAAACATTTCATCATTAGACTGACTTAAAAATCCTTCACTGTGAACAGCTGACTTCAATTCTCCATGGAGATACCAATCAGAACATATCTTGTAAGCTTCATCCATTCTCCTTCTTACAAGATGGTCAACTACGACACTGCTTGGGTGACGATCTGTATTACGGCAGTCAATGCAAGGACATATTACCATATCTACCTCTCCCATAGATGCCACCACAGACGTAAAAATTAGAAGCCTTTCTCTCATATGCAGGATCAGCTCTTCAACAAATAATTTGAGAGTTTCAAAAAATGTAAAATCGAATACCCTTACTAAAACCTAACAAGTAATTAAATTCCTTACCTGTTAAGATGTATCCATTCCTTGTAGACCATTATATGTTATTACCTTAATTAAAATCAGACCATGTAAAGAATAATTCAAAGTTATATGTTCTCATATAACTGAACATAAACAAAGTTATATGAGAACATATAACTGAGTATAAACAAAGTTAAAAATCACATTTGTTTAAATCCAAGACTTATAAATTCTTATCTTAAATAATTGAAATATGTAGAACAAAGAAATCACCATAAGTGTAGTCATTTAATCTCAAACAAATCTCAAACCAGATATAAACAATATACTCAAATCATCTAAGCTCAACGCAATCACATATCAGCACTATATATGAACAATATAGTCAAGAATTATATAACATATATTAACAATATAATCAAGGCATTTCAGTCTCAATACAATCATATAACATACCAGATATGAACAATATAGTTAAAAATTAACTGAAACACATAGAACAAAGCAATAACAAAAAGTGTATTGATCATGATAAGAGGCATAGAAAGAACAGATGTATCTGACAACACAAAAACACCTGAGTGAATATAACATATGCATCTTATAGAATGTTTCTAAACAATATTTACTAATTTTCAAATACAATATCGTATATTACAAAGATTTCATCAGTAATCAGACAACATAATGAGGACATTGTTCATTTCAATCAGACAATAACACGGCTATCAAACAGAAGTTATTCAGTTCTATGTGACAATAACATAATGAGCTAGCTAAAAAATTTTGATACCAAATTAGTACAGATTGAGGACAGAAGTCACAAAACTATGATCATCTATGCAAAGTTTCAGATTAGTTGAGTAAGTAATGTGTTGATTTTGATTTGAGATTAAAATATTAGAATGATTTTCGAGTTACTCCTGCAAAGATATGAAATAAAATAAGAAACCAGTTTTGCTAGTCTGAAACTATCTTTCAGCTCTCACTCAATTCTTTGGTTATGATATTACTTCTTCATCTTCTAAATTGTGTATGTTTAACCAACCTAATCATTGAAAAGTGAAATTGATCTAACCGGTCTAACTAGTTTGGTCTTTTGTTCGGTTCTAATATAATTGTACGAAAATTCCCCTTTTTGTAAAACTAAAGCAACAAATCAGAACTTTATATATTTAATTTACCATGGATTACCGCCAACAATAGCCGAAATAGATATTGTTTTCCATAAAATTTTTAACAAAGTTTTAAAACCAAATTTTAAATTGTTTTGTTCAATAAAAAACCTAGTCAAGTCACTTAATATTTCATGTAACATATTTAAACTAAATAACATTTGATCAGTTTCAGCTTTAAAAACTTCTTTCAACATAAACAGCTGAAATAGAAATTGTAAATAATATTCAATAAACAAATCATGATTTTGGATAATAATCTTATTAAAAAAATTTTAAAATTCTAACACTTTGATAATATTTTTTAACCTTAATATGTAAATATTTACTTTGAACAGTTATCAAAATTTTTTTTCTTAGAACTTTAAACACAAAGAAAAAACAATTACCAATAATATCTAAGAGGGGTTTATTAGATGGTGAATTTTAATGGATTTAGAAACCCATATAGGATTTGTAAATCTATATAGAATTTTATGATTTTAAAATCATACAAAATGAATTTGAAAATCAAACAAACTAGATTTAAAAATCAAGCAAACTAGATTTGATAATCATACCCACTAGATTTCAAAATCAAAACTAATATTTTTATGATAAAAAAAACTTATGTTGAAATTTCTCCATGAGTCATAAACTGAGAGAATACTGAGCAACAAGAAACTGGGAAAAGAATAAATAATGTATGAGAAGCAATAAAAAAATATCTAATTTGAAAGAAAATATTTATTACAATGCGGTAAAAACAGTTCACCAATTAAGTATGAAAAAGGTTTTTGTTAGTATGTTAATTGATGAAGTTTATGGTTGGCTTAAACTTAACATTATAAGGTTCAGAACTATAATTTACTAAGTTAGTTATACTTATTATTTTTAATTTTCTATCATTGTTGAATTTAAATATTACAATAACTTTTATTATATTATAGACAAATTAATTTTTTGATATTTTAGTCCAATGTCGTAATAACATAAAGAATATCAAAGTTACCAAGAAGGTCATGTATGGTCTGAACATTAACGTCCAACCTTCACGCCGATTTGTCAATCATGTCTCATCATATTACAGTTAATAACTCTAACGTCAAATCAGAGTTTGTTTCATCATATATGATACAAAATATTAACGATACATAGATTTTTATCTAGTAAATTCTTTGCATCAGTGTACAAAATAATGCTGAAAGATGTATGCCTTATATTTTTGTGTTATTTTTTTTTTCCAAATCATTCCAAAATAACAAGGTTTGAGGAAGGATTTCAAATCTTTAAAATACAAAGAGAAATAGCTATCAAATCCTTTATAAAGATAAATCCATACTCAAATCCTTAATGTTGAATAAAGGGTGATTTTAATTAGGATTTACAAATTATATGATCAATAAGAGGTGATTTTAAGTAAGATTTGTAAATGATAGAACCAATAAGACAAATTTTAATTAAGATTTTAAAATCAATCTTTAAATAATACATGATTTTGCATGGATTTATAAATCTATTCAAATTCATCCTCCAATAAACCGTCCTACATGTTTTCTGTGAATTAGAATATTTCAAGACTTATACAATAAACTATTAAATTACCATCATTTGTATATTACAATTTTAAATCATACAAAAATCCAAATATTTATGATAAAAATAAGAAAGAATGACTATAATAGTCCAATAAGATCATGCAATTACTAGAGTACTTTGTTGGCAAGATTGACATTTTCCAAGTTGAGTAAATTACATGATTTTCTTGGTATCATTTGTTTATTACAGAATTGCCATTATGATTTAATTTTTTTTATCTAATTTTCGTTTTTGTTGGCAAAGGTTAATTAAAAAAAAATTAGAAAAAAGAAAAAATAAACTGTCGCAAATCAAAAGAAATTAAAAAGAAAAAAGTTAGAAATTGTGAAATTGAAAAAAAGAAAACGCAAAAAACTTCTCCTTCTTCCTTCTTCTCTCAAACCCTAACTCCAAATCTTCTTCTTCGATTTTCTCTTATGGTTCTTCTCCTCCTCTCGTTTTTTCTTCTTCATTTCTTCATCTCGGCCATCGTCTTGTTCTTCTGTGGTTATCACGGGGAAATCTGCATAAATTTAAGTAAGTTCGAGAAGAAAAAGGAAGTTTTGCGAATTTTTTTGTCTTTCAAAGTCGAATTCCTTATTTTTAGTGAAATGTATGATATTTGTTGGTTTTCGTTGCTATTGTTTGAATGTGGGTACCGATTTAGGAAGCAATTATTGATGAATCGAAGGATTTTTGAAGTTTTTGGTTGGGTTTTCCAGAAATCGTCGTAAGCGGCTAAAGTAACTACTTCGATTTGATTTGTTGAGATGCGAAGATATTTTTGTAGATTTTGTTAGGGTTTACATGCACTTGTTGTGTAGGCTTGTAAGGATGATGAATGATTGATATGTGGGTTTGTGACGATAATGAGAGGTTGTAATGTAGGTTTTGAAGTAAAGGTAATGTAGGTTATTTGTTTATTCTGTATGTATGTAGGTTTTGATGTGTTGTTTGTAAGTTTTTGATGTGTCCAATGTAGGTTTTTGATGTTGCGTTGTGTAGGTTTTGTGTTTGTTGTTTGTAATGTAGGTTTCGTAATGAGTATTGTTATTTTTCCCAGCAATGGCGCAGAAGGACTATTCTTTGCGACAGTATAGGCCAGGTTGTGCTCCTCAAAAATCTAGGAGCTTCAATCATTGGTGTAAACTAAAAGAATTCCATGAAATGCTTCTCTCAATTGGTCAAGATGCCTTCAATGATATACGGGATAACTTCTCTGTAGGAGTTGTTCTGAAGCTAGCTACGATGATGTACACATGGGCTGCAAAACTGGTTGACTGGTTGCTGATGAATAAACTTGTTATTGATAGTCCGAATGAGATGTGGGTATTGGCTGGGAGTCGGCCATTGAGATTCTCTCTGTTCGAATTTGAAGAGATATCTAGTATGAACTGCGGTGTGCCCGGAGAAGGACTAGATGTGACGCTCTCACATGAAGAGTTTTGGGCAGAGCGTAGGATCAAGAATACTGATGGGCCTCATTGGTATGACATGCGGGAGGCGTTCAAGAAATGTATGTAAGAATTATGCAATGTAGGTTTTTGATATAGGTTTTTTGAATAGTTAAGTAGGTCTTTAGATGTGTTATGTAGGTTTCATGATTGGTTATGTAGGTTTGTGATATTGATACCAAGTATGTTGGTTTCTTGATGTCTACATATATTATAATTTTTAGCGTTGTGTAGGCTTTGGTAACAGTTATGTAGGTTAATTGTCAAGCGTTGTAGGTTTTGTAATAACATGTGTTGATATTTGTTTTGTAGGGACTGGTTGTTTGAGAGAAGGAGGATGTTAGGTCTCCTTTTCGTTTTGCAAGTTGCAATATATGGTGTTCACCGAGGCAGCCGTGTCTCTCTTTCTGCTACTAAGAGGGTGCTAGATGTAGAGGTCTTTAAAAGGTATCCGTGGGGTCGGGATGCCTTCCAATCGATAATCCGATCCATCAAACAAGCGTCCTTTGATGGTATGTCCTACATAATACATGGTTGTGTACATGTCCTGCTGATATGGGCATGTGAGTACATCCCAGCGATTGGAGCCAAATGTGGTACACGTCTTGATGGTGTGGAGCCGCCGCTGATTCGTTGGGAGGTTAAGAGAGGAACAAATCCGGAGGAAGTCCTAGAGCTGGAAAGAGAGCAAGTCCTGACGGTAAGGTATGTAGTTTTGTTTACAATTGGTGTAGGTTTTTACTCATGGAATGTAGGTTTTTTCAAACGTTGTAGGTTTTCCGATTAGCTAACACAACAACATATTTAACAGAATCGTGTTCTTAAGAACATGGTGGTGAAGCCGCTGAAAGAAATATATCCCGTATGGGAAGGTGATATGACTGTGGACCCTAGGGTCTACAACATGATTAAAGATATTCTTGATGGTACACTAGACGAGACTTTATGGGATGACCGAAAGAAGAGGAAGAATTTGCAGGAGGATAAGTCGGGGGAAAAAAAAGCGAGGAAGGTCAGTTGATCTCCAATTTAGTGTGTGATTGTTTGATCTAAGGCTTTGTAGGTTTTTGGCGATGATTTTGTAGGTTTTGTTTGGCTTGTATGTAGGTTTATAGTTAACCTTATGTAGGTTTCTCAAAGCTGTTTTGTAGGTTTATCGACGTAGGTATGTAGGTTTTATAAAATATTCTACATGTTTTAGGTTGATATCCCCGATGTTTCCTTATGTAGGTTAATTGATTCCACAGTGTAGGTTTGTAAAATTGTTTGATGTCTTCGTGCAGGGAGTGGTGATACGTGATAAGGAGAAGTCTGAGGTGTTGATTTTAAGGGGAGATTAGTAGAAGATTGAAGAGAATATCGAGATTGTGTTCTTGGACTCAAGAACAAGAGAGAGAGAATAGAAACATTTCAATTTTATTTCTTGAAAGCTTAAGTTGAATACAAGACAAGATTGTAGTTTAAATAAGCAACACAAGACAAGAAGAAGAAGACTAGGTTGCGCCGAAGTAGCTGTTAGAGTTCGGGAGCCGTTGGTCTCTCCGGAGCCGCACCGGCCGTATGCTAGCCGTTGCACTCAGGAGCCGCGCGTTCGTACGGGAGCCGTTGGTCGCTCGGGAGCCATGCCAGCCGTACGCTAGCCGTTGCACTCGGGAGCCGCGCCTTCGTATGCTAGCCGTTGGAGATTTGGAAGCCACACGTCCGTCTGCAGCCACTTGCGTCTGTCCGCGTCCGTCTGCATCCGCTTGCGTCCGTCCGTCTACGTCTGTCCGTCCGCGACCGTCTGCGGCCACTTGCGTCCGTCCGCATCTGCGATCGTCTTTGTCCCTTCAATACTCCCCCGCAAGCTTAGCCTAATGCAATGGCTAAGCTTGGAACCCGCATAGCCTTGCCTCATTAAAAACCTTGATGAGAAAACTACTTGGGATAAAACTCACCTAAGGGAAAAGAGTACAAGAGTATGCGGTTAGGGACTTAGGCTTGAATAGCCCGTGTGAGTCCGAGTCTTGGTAGAATCGACTCACAAACCTTCAAGC